>CAJVPT010001017.1:0-24036 GCA_910592055.1 Acaulospora colombiana
ATATCAAAAAATTTTAAAAAAATTATAATAAATAAAACTAGTATTAAGATATAATATATATGAATTTCATAATTTTTGATTGTATAATTAAGGATTTAAAAAATGCCAAAGTTGAAATTTATAATAAAAACATAGTAAGTGGACTCAAACTTTTGGAAGCAACTGTATAATAAAGACATGCCATGCTAACCTGACTGCGGGTTAAAAAAAATAAAAAATAAAAAATAAGTAATATATTATTCAATAAATCTGATTAAGCAATTATAGATCTCATTAAAGAAATTATTAGAAAAGATATCATATTAGTAATTAATAATTATGTTTTTACTATATAAAATCAATATAGAAATTTACTAAAAAATTTTTTACTTTTTATAATTCAATGAAAATTATTTATTTTATATAAAATTTTATAAATAATTTCTTTATTACTAAAAAAACAAAATTAATTAAGATTTTTATATAAAATAACTTAATAAATTTTTTAAAAAAATTTTTATAATTTTTTTTTTTTTATATGAAAAATTTTTTGTTTATAAATTTAAAATTAAAATTAATAAATAAATTACATAATAATTTTAATATTTTTTTTTACATTTTTTTATATTTATGCTTTAAAAAATATATTATAAAGTTTTAAATAATTTGAATAATTTTTTATTAATTTATAAATAAAAATATGTATTTTAAAAAATTTCAAAAAGTTTTATTACATACTATAAATCAATATAGAAATTTTATATACTCTATTTGGATAGAATATTATAAACCTATAATAAATTGAGAAATTATAAACAATTTTTGACTATCAATACCTACAAATTATCTGTCAGGGTACTGTGTCCTAATCTTTGAAAGGAAGAGAGAGTATGGTTGTCTTGCTTGGAAGGGGAGAGAGGAATGGTTTCAGAGCTTCATGTTCTGCCTAGGGGATTACTCATTCAAAGAACTTGACAGGACCTATAGCTAGGAGGATACCTTAAAACCTTTGGAAGAGTTATCGACCTGATCCTAAAGATAATACAAGCTTCAAGCATACGCTGCTTATTTAAGAAGGTGCAAATCTTCTGAAGTCAGGTTAAGTCTTTAGAGGATCTATCAATCTAGCAAAAGTTTCCATTCGAATACTCTCACTAGGAGTAAAATTGGTGGGTACCACAAGCGACCTTAGGAGGCCATGCTTGAGGGGGAGTCGTGTTGGAGTTTTTGGTGTGGTTCTTTAGTTTATAATTCTTCTACAAACTATGGATCAGAAGTAAAAAACCCGTTGGCTGAGAAAAAAGTTTCTGTTCACCTTATTTGTTTTTATTTTAAAAGAAAAACAGATCTTTACCTATCTATCTGAGCTGTGAAGACCTACTTGGCTACCAAGAGTAGGTGACTCCAATGCCAAACCCGATTGAAGTGTCTTGTAACCTTTACCATAGTTGGATGGACTCTTTCATTTGAATTTCTACTGATGTAAGAGAGAGCATGTCCTGTATACACCCGCACCAAGGCATATTATGCCTTATAGTGGACCCAGATTCTTATGGAACTGAGGAAATGCATTCAGACACGTGAGGTGGCCAATAGGAGCTTGTTTATCAATCTTGTCTAATGTGTTTCGCATCAACCAATCAGAGTTGGTGAGATCTGTGCTACCCAAAATTTCAGGGTCAAGCTGAGGTAGGCAAAATTCCCTAACAAGCCATGAAAAAGGTAGCTCTAAGAGGTCAGAATGTTAGTCAAAGGGGAGAAGAGTGAGTCCTATGACCAGTTACAGACCTCTGTTATCTCCATTATAACTGAGAGGTAAAAGGTACTTCAGTGTTGTGCCTTCTTTCTTTAGAAACTTTCTTGTCATAGGTAGTAAAGGTGAAAGCTAAACTTTGCAAGTCACGAGAGTCCAGTTTGTACAAAGGAGATTGTAAACAAGAAAGGGGGAGGGTAAGAGAGTTCTGAGGGAACTCTTCAAGTTGATTTAAAGAAAGTGGTAAGACTTTATTAGCATAAAAGTATTAAAACTTCTTGTGAATATCTTTTTTGTGTGTGGTTAGAGGATCAGTGGAAAGAGTTTGATGAATAAGTTAATAATAATTAATGTTAAAGTTTTATTAAATAGTTAATAAATAATTTTATAATAAACTTTTATTAAATTGTTAATAAATTTTTTAATAAATTGTTAATAAATTATGAATATGTTAATTTTTGTAATATTTATAATCAAATTATATAATTTTCAATTTATTTATATTATTTTTTTTGCTAATTATTTATTTTTTGCTAAATATTATGTAAGTATATCAGAAAATTTTTTTGGAAAAGATTTCTGAAAATTTTTAGGTATAAATTTCTGAAGGTGCTCCGTCATCATTAGAAGTTTCCGAAGTGGAGATTTATATATAGAACCCTGGAGATTTCAAATAGTTTAAATTTTAATAAAATAATTTCACATTATTATCAAAATAATTATTTTTAAAAATTTATTTATTGAGAATTACTTTTTTTACATATTTTTATTAATTATTTATAATTATATTACTTATTGCTGAAGTAGATCTTTCTATTCCTACATTTTCCAGTTACAATTCCAAATTATTTTCATTATTTTCTACTTCCTCCAGAGAACTTTGAATTTCAATATCTTCCTGCTCATACATTTCTTGATCTTCATCATTTGAATTGCCTTCTGTAAATTTGATTTTCTTTTTAATTTTTTTCTAAAATATATTATTGGTAAACAAATAACTCTGAAATATTTCAAAGAATTTTAAAACTTATATTATTTTTTTCTATTTTGCTTTTAATTAATGCTTCCTTAATTAAAATACTTTCATTATTTAGATTTAAAATTATTTGGCATATTGGAATAGCAAATGCAACTTGTTCTTCAGAGGCATTTTCTTTTGGCCAGACTTTTTTGAGAATATGTGCCATCATGTTTTGATCTTCTTCCCTAGGACAAATATGAAGATTTTTGAAGTACTCCTAGGTTTTTTGCAATTTTTTTCAAACTGTAATTTCAGTAGCAATTGTATTTGTATTGATTGTATCCAGAAAGTTTTTGCCAAAGACTGAAAACATGGGATCCCAGATTTTTAAAGCCGTAATCTCTTGAAACAATCTGTGTTGTCTTACAAGCTATTAAATAAATAATATTGTTAATAAATTTATTTATATTATTAATAATTGCAATAATTATCACTTGGTAAATATGCTTTTCATTATATATTTTCCAACATTTTCTTGTAAGGCCTTTGAAAAATTCTAAATGTTCTTGCTGAAAATATTCCTCTGTATACTGGTGAGAATCTTCAGGATCCATATATATTTTTTCAAAAAAAATTTCTTTCATGATACTCTTGCCCACATGCTATTATAGAATTCAAAATGTTATTAAAGTTCTTTAAAGATTAAAAAATTAAACCTTAACTCAATAAAATCCTATTCAGTAATTAAATGTTGATTTGTGTGAATTTCATTTTCTAGATGGATAATCTTATCCTCGATGGTTTTTTTATATTCTGATAACTAATCAATTTTCTTATGAAGACTTTTGTGAGACTTCAAAAGCCTCTCGATTACTATATTAGAAATTAAATATACAAATTAGTATTTATTTAAATAGTTACATCTTTTTTAATATACCTAAAGATTCTTTGGGCAATCTCTTGGTAGGCGAAGATTCTAGAATATAACTGGGGAAGCTTTGTTTCTGTTTCAGCTTGAGGTGTTGGTCTTCGACCTGAGATACCAGAAATACTCTTGGGCTTTTTGAAGGGCTTTGAAGTATTTTTTTCACCTAAGCTTAAATCTGAAATCATTTGTTGAAACATATTACGTGTTTCTTTTCTTTTATTTAATATTAATAAAAAAGAAAGGACTTTAAAGACCTTATATAATACAAATCCCAAGAAGTTATATCATATTATAACTAAAGATGGGTTCCTAAAAGGGAAGGCAGGGACAAAAATCAAATGTCACTTACTAGGAAAGATTAAATTTTTTAAATTAATAATTATTTAAAAACCATTTACAATTATTCACCATTATCCAAATCATTGATTTATAGTATTTCCTGATTTTTGTCCCTATTAAAGTGAAGAGCTATGAATTTTGTCTCTCAAAAAGGGACATAATAATCTGCAAAATTTTATATACTAAATACTTTAGGAACCCATCACTAATTATGACTGCATGCTACTCTTATCATCTTTCAAAAATTGATTTATAGCTTTAAAAATGAAATCATATTGATAAAATTATGACAACTTATAAATTAAATTTTTGATTGACTAAATTAATCAGTATTTTATTGGTCAATTTTATTTTAATATATATATTATTACTTTGAATATTTTCAAAGTTTTTTGAAATAAAAAATCTTTAAAGTTTTTTATTATTAAAATTAATGAAATTATTTTTATTTTACAAATTTTTAAAAATTTTTAAAGTTTTTTGAAAAATTTTTTGAAAATTTCTAGAAAAATTTTAACAGGTAAAGATTTTTAGAGATCTTAATCAAAAAATTTCCTGATATAACAATATACTAAATAATTTTTTTAACTAGTGTAAGTTTATTATTATATATATGCAAACCATTATTTTTTATATGTTTATCTATTTTTTATTAATTGTTTCTGTATCTCTATTTATTACTAAAATACAATATTTAGGTATATAATATATATATATTACTGTTTTATATCAGTATAAAGGATTATAAATTTCTATAATATTTTTTTTTTAATACTCATGGTTAGATCAGTATAATATATTTATTAATTATAAATAATAAAACTGCTTATGATACATTGGACAAATATATCAGGACCAAATTAAATATCATATTGACTTACTTATTAATAACTTTTATTTTAAAAAAAAGCTTCAATTTCTAAGTATAACCTTGGGAACAATATTTCATTCTGGGATAAGTTTTGGATAAAGACCCTTCTGACTTATCAATTATTGTCAGCAGGTTGCCATTACTGATTACCCTTCAAGGAATTGATTTTTGAAACTACAATAGAAAAAGAAAAATTAAAAGGAAGAAATATATTCAAAAGTGCACAATTATACATATATGAAGAGAAAATGAAAAAAATAAAACAAAACTACTTTATGTTCTTCAAAGGATCTCTATTAAAAACCTCTTCTCATTAGAAATCAACTTTTCTAAGATATTCTTTTTTTTCTTGATCATCTGAGGAACTTATATATTTGTAATCTTGATTATTTTCTTATGACCATCTAAAATACTTATTACTTACTTAGATCCAACTTCTTGCCCATCACTTTTTTTCTTTTAGTATTGATTTTTTATTTACCTATGTCAAGCAATGACTTATAATGGATACCAGGTTCTTATGTAACCTTTCAGTTATATTGTATAACTACCAATATTTTCTAGCAGTTATGTCTAGTTAAAGAAATTTTATTGGTATATATATTCCATTACTCAAAAAGTCATTCTTCAAAGATTTTTTTCCTTACAATAGTAGGAAGATATCAAAAAAGCAATGGGATCCTCGTCAATTATGACATTATATAATGTCTAGGAAAATATATTCTCAATTCTAGAGAAGATTAGTAGTTCACAGTCTTCTGTTCTTTGGTCTTATTACCTGATCAGAATAAGGAAATAACTTTCTTCATGTACTTACTTTGCTTATTCAGGATAATAGAAAGTTAAAGACCTCAACTTGAACAAATAATCACTTTTTAATCACCTAGGGAATTTAGTACCCATTCTAATAGTTTCATAATTTTTTTACTTCAGTTACACTTTATTTGAAGGAGTGGAGGATTGTGCATCAATTGCTTCTCTTTTATTTTATCAATGATATCATCAGAATATATGAATATGGCCTATGAAACCTTGTTTACATCTTGCTACCAATATGTTTTATATTAGCCAATTAAAAACCAGATAACATTATATTACCAAAAATTTAAGATCAAGCTGGGGTAGATAAAATTTATCAAAAAAACCATGAAAAAACAGTAAACACTCTAAAATAACAAGAGATAGTATGTGAGAAAGTGGATAATAAATCTTCTTCTATCCAGAAAACTTCTATCTTTATATTATATCCAACTTTGAAAGGAGACACTTTACAAGTTGATCCTTTTACTTCCTAAAACCTTCTTGCCTTTAGATGTGTTTATAATTTTGATTCAAATTTGATTGATTCATGAATCAGATACTAATCAGATCGAATTAAATTTCAAAATTTTTAATCTGATTGAATTCAGATCAAATCAAATTTTAAATTTATAAAATTATTAGATTCAAATCAGATTAAGATCAAATCCAATATAATTCAAATCAGATTTTTTTTTTTTTTTTTTTTAATGCTGGCTTGACCAAGTTTATTAGTGAGATTTTACTGTATATGTACAACAGGAGAAATAATGACAGGCTAGTAAACTACTGATAGATTAAGAAACCACTTCATGGCTGAGCCATCTCCAGACAGAGACCTAATGTAAGGGCCATTAGAGCGATGAAAAAGTTTTTTAAGGGGAGTTTGTAACAATTTTGTATCTGTCACAGACCATTTGTTTTGTTTTGTTTTTGTATTCGATACCCTACTCTAACATCTCTATAAAAAAAAAAAGAAAAACAAAACTATGACTGTACAAATTTAAACAGGGGTGAAGATTCTGCATTACAAAAAAGGCACCGGAAGAAGGAGGGGGAATGGTTTGGTTATGGGTGACTTGGAAACATGCTACTACTACCATATTGATACCGTGGGCTGGTTACTCTTTGAGTGCTTCATCAGTTCAGGATGCAATGCCTGTTCCTCCACTGCTTTCAGTATTTCTATGTTGTGATCCTTGTCTACCAGTTCGTCACCTTTTTCTTCCATACCCTATCCAGTATGGGATCTTCTACTGATGTTCTTCTAAGTGATGATAGGTCAAAATTTCGAAGGGCTTTAGGACATAGGTAAAAGGGCACTGGGGACTACAAAATTTCTCTTCGACCTAGAAAGAAGAGTCTTGTCTCTTCCAGCGTGCACTTTTTTCATCTTGACAACTATCATACTGTTTTTCCTAGAATACTACCATCTATAGAGATTGAACCATTGTCTGATGTCCCTATGACATATTCTTCAGTCACATGGGGTTGTTCGACTGCATGTTGATGTTGTTGATTAGGTGTAAACGATCTAAAGATCTCCCTGATCTCCTAAGATTCATGCTAATAAAGAATAGGTATGGCACTTTTAGAGTGTCATCCTCATTCTGTATTCCTTTGAGTCTAGTTTTCCTTCTTCTTTCTTGGTAGAGGAGAGGGGAGGTATGTTTTCTCTCTTTCACTTGACCAAAGATGTAAGAGTTTTGCTTGTCCGGTATCCACCCACATCACAGACATATGACTTATGGTGGATCCCAGGTTCTTATGGAGCTGAGGAAATGCATTCAGACACGTGATGTGACCAATGGAAGCTTGTTTACTTCTTTTACCAATGTAACCTATCTATCCAATTATGGTGTGAGAAACTTTGTGCTATTTAAAATTCAGGGTCAAGCTGAGGTAGGCAAAATTCCTCAGAAAAAACCAAGAACAAGCACTATGAGAAGGTTACAAAATGACAAGAGGATGGGAAAGCTGTCTCTTATTACGTACACACTTCTGTAGTGTTTCTCTACAATGTAGGATGATGGTGCCATTAGTTCTTCTTCCTTTCAGAACTTTCTTGCCATAGGTAGGAAAGGTATTTTCTTGACCTTTTATGGTCACTAGGGATCAGGTTTTTGTTTGAAGAGGAGAGTAAGCAAGGGAGGGGGAGATAGTTGATGGCTCTTGAGATTTTCTCAAGTTGGTTTAAGGAGAGTAGTAAGACTTTATTAGCCTAGAAGTATAAAAACTTCTTTCGAAAGTCTTTTTTATGTGTGGTCAGAGGATTAGCAGAAAGAGTCGATGGTCTTGAAAGTTCTCTATATAATTCAAATCAGATATACATCAGTTCACATAAATTGTTATATGATTATTTAATTTTATTTAAATTGAACTATCTAGAAAGTTAAAATCAAACTATCTAGGAAATTAAATAAGCAATTTTTTTTTTAAAAATAATATAAAAGGCAAATTAAAAAAAATTCAATACTTACTCTTTTTAATGATTTTTTAAACATTTTTTTGCAATATTATAGTTTTGTTACTTAATTATTTTTATCGTATTTTTTGATCTTACTAATTTATTTTTTTTAAAAATAGAAAATGAAAACTCATTTGATAGTATATACTTTGCATATAATAAAAGTAATAGTTTAACTAGCTATAACAATATCTATATTGAAAATACTAATACAAGCAATCCATCAGAAATAGCCTCAGTACCTTAACAATTACTAGAAGTAAAGTATGGAAACACTTTATAAGGAATACAAATTTTAAAGAGAATAAAAAGGCTACTTGTAAATATTGCAGAACAATATATACTTGTAGTAGAAGCAATACTTCTAATCTAATAAAACATCTTGAAAAAACTCATCTGACAAAATTAAATATAATAACTGATAACACTGAAATTACTAATTTTTTTAAAATGAAGGTAATTTCAAATAATTTTTAAATTTTTAAAAAAAATATCATTAATTTTTTGTATTTATATATAGTAAACATATAACTCTACAAAAATAAAAAAAAACTTGTTTAATAGATTATTATTAATTAGAATCTTTTACAGTTATTCAAGAATCAGCTTTTCTTGTTTTTATACAAACATTAGTAATAGATACAAAAATACTATCGGTTACTTTTATTAAAACCTATATAATGACTATTATTTAAATGAACAAAAAAAAATTCAAAAGATATTACAAGAAATAGAAAGTTGTATTTTATTTATACTTGATATTTGAATGTTAGTTTCAATGAAAGCATTTTTAGATATAACTGTCCATTTTATTGATAAAAATTCGAGAATATAGAGTATAATAATAGACTTTGTGCAGTTGTAGAGTATCTATTTAAATGAAAATATTAAAAAAACATTTTTATTATGTTTAAAGAAATTTATGATTCAAACAAAAATAATTTTTTTTTTTTTTTTAACCTGCAATCATGCTGCAATGGTATGTATTTATTGAGATATTGAGAAATACCTAAATATTTTATAGACTTTTACAAATTGACTAACTCATCATTATATATTATTAGTTAAAGGACTATACTACTTAAAAAATATGAGAAGTCCATTAAGCTAGTTCGGATTAAACAAAACTAAGTCTAAACTAGATACTCTAAGTCAAATTTAGAGAACAATATTTCACTCTCCTAGTAGCTTGGCAATAGTGCCTCTAAGTTAACCAGGGTCATTGCCAACAGTTTGTCACTGTAGATTATTCCAAAAAATGATAAATTACTAAAGTTGGTATTGGGAAAAGGAAAAGAAGAAATAAAATTCAAAGCCCTTAAAAGGTTCTTATTTCATTTCACAGTTTTTACTTGAAAAGGGTTTGCTTTCTCTAAGCTTCATGATATTTGAGGAACTTAGCTATTCCTGAAAGGGACTTCAAAAAGAATATTTGAGGAACTTAGCTATTCCTGAAAGGGACTTCAAGAAGAATATTTGAGAAACTTATCCTTATGCCGATATATGGATTCGCTTATCACTAGTGAGACCAGCACCATATTACAGAAGAGTTTGCCTAACTGGGATAAAGAAATCTTTTCAAGAACTTTGTCTGACTAGAATAAAAGCTTGGAGATCTCAGCTTTTGTTCAAGAAAGCCTTTTCATCACCTGAGAAACTTAATAAGAGATGGGAGTTAGATCTTCTATTTCTACCTTTCGCTTGCCCTTCGGTATCATAATTGTTTCCTGGAGGTTAAACATATATGATTGGAGGGAACACTTTTTTTGAAACTTTCTTTTCTATATCACCAATGATGTATTGAAATACGTAAGTGGACAAATAGAAGCTTGTTTACATTTCAAAAACTGATATATTTCATGTTAACCAATCACCTTTTGTGAGAATTTGTGCTACCCACAATTCAGGATCAAACTGAGATAGGCAAAATTCCCTAGAAAACCATAAACATGGAAGCTCTAAGAGGGTCAAGACAGTCAAAAAGGGATAAAATAAGCATTTTTACTGCAGAAAACCTCTATAAACCTCTCATTTCAAAGATTAGAAAGACCTTTAAGTACTTTACAGGTTAAGACTTTATTAGCAAGGAAGTGTAAAAACTTTTTGTGAATATTTTTTTTGTGTGTGATCAGAGAATCAATAGAAAGAGTTTTCTTTTTTTTTTTTTTTTTTATCACAAATGAGCATTAAATATGGGTTTTTATTAAAAAATTAATTCTTAAATATGATATTAATAGTCTTTACATTGGTAAATTAACTATAGCCTATTGCAATTTTCTTATTATGCCGCACTACTAAATAATATCCAGGTTTACCAGAATAGGGTTGAATGGCTAATACCCATTCAAAAACAATGTTATTGTTGAGAGAAGAAATAGTAATTTTTGTGTGGAGTTGTTTAATAAGTTTGATAACTCAATAATTATTTTTAGAATATTATTGTTGTTTGTTTGTTTTTTTTTTTTTGACTGGATTTATATGTTGCTTTTGTGTTAATCCATTTGATTTTACTAATTGGTGAAGTATTGGCTGTGACAGATCTTTGTTTTCAAATTTTGTAGAAGATTTTTAATGATGTATTCATCAGTTGAATTTGTAGTTTTTTACTGAATAATAAGTCTAGATACTGATTGGACTTTCCTATAACAATGTTAAGTAGAGTGTCTTCTTTGGTTGATTCAGGTATTGTTGTTATTAGATTGATTTGTGTTTAATTTTTGCTTTGTTTTTTTAGGATTATGTTAAGTTTAGACAGTTTTTTTTTTAATCATTTTCTTGCTTTCAATGCAATTGAATATGCGAGACTGGTCTTCTTTTGCATGATTACATCTAGAACACTTTGAATCTTTATATAATGTTGGATATCTTTTGTGAAGTTTGTCTCTTGTGGACAAATAATTGAATAATAGCTTTGTTCTGAATGTGATTAGGGCTCTGTAATTATATTTGTCCAATTTTCAACAACTTTTATTGGCTTCTTTTAACTGTAGGAATTCAGAAATGTTGTTAGGTTTGTACATGCAGTTGTTGCTTAGAATAATTGAAAATAATTTGGTGTATAAGTTAATGAACTTTATCTAATATGTAATGCTAAGTCCTATTTTATTATTAATAAGTGATGAAATAGAGAATTGTGTTGGTTTATAAGAAGGAAGACTTGTGTATATTGTAATGGTTGATGAAATGGACTTGCCTTCAATTTTGTTGTATATTATATTAATGTTTTTGATTTTTGCTAGGTTCATGCATCTTTCAATTATATGACTATGTTGGACTTTAATTTTCTTGTTGATATATGATGGGAACTTCGTATTTGAAAGTTTAGATATGAGACACGTTATGTTCGTATAGTGTATAGCATTTTCAATTATATTGTTTAAGATAGTCCATAATTCATGATGGAAACCAGAAATATGAAAAGGAATAGTTGTAAACTACTATTATTTTCTACTTCAATTCCATTGATTCTTTGAGTTACTACTATACTTGTTGGTGCATTTGCTCAATAAGTTGTTGGCTGTAGTTAAATTAGGACTATTTCATTTCTAATGGGTTTAGAAATGAGTTGTGTGTCTATTTCATTTAAGTTGTTGAGAAGATAGTAGAGATTATTATTTTTTTTATACCATATTGATTTAGCTGCTTCTATAGGCATACTTTTGATACAGGGTTGAGTAGGACATTGGCACTGATTTAGATGGTTTGTGTTCTCATCTATGATATAATGTTGACCTCTGATTATTTTTTTGTTGTTAAAATTCTTTCTTGTTTTTATGAATTCTATGCGATTTGCATTTTTGAAAGCCTAGAAAAGAGATTTTGGATTGGGAAGGGGTAGCATATTGTCAGTTGTTGTGGGGAGGTTTTCTTTGAGATTGATATACCACCCAGAGATGTGACCAGGAGTAACTCGTCTTATTTTTGTATAGAACTCATCCCATAAATTTATACTGGATTTGTTATATTATATAATCTACCTTACTGTTTTGATGTTGTGTCTCGAGCTGTTGTCTTATTTATTTTGGTATGAAGGCTTATAGATAACCATGCATCCTTATGTGCAAAAGGGCATGGATTTGACAGATATTTATTTTGTTATCTATTGTGATCTGAGCTGCTTCTGTGATCCAGAATTGTTCGAAGTGTTGAGGGTGGCATATTGGACAAAGCCAGATTGTACTGCTAGTTTGGATTGATGAGATCTCTTGTTGAATGAAAGGGGCGATTTTCCTGTTTACTAAAATAATGGCTAATAGTTTGACCAGAGTTATTGTTTTCTGGTTCTTGAGGGCTGTTGAGTTAATACCAGCTTGTAAAAAGTAGACTCTGTTTAATAGGATGTGCTCTATACTCAATTTCTTTTTTATTGCTTTATTAAATGATATTTGAAGTGTGTTAATATCATGTTTTCTCAAGAGTATTATTTGAAGGATATAATCAATCTGGGCTGGAATAATCCATTGTGAGACTTGTTTTGTAATAGAGTCATTCCATATCTGTTGGCTGGCAATGCTTTTGATAAATTCATTTGATTTATTTAGGAGCCTTCATTTTGTTGACAGCTCTAGGGACTGATCAGATAAGTAGATTTCTAGGTATTTGATATCTTGTTCAAAAGGTTTGGGAGTGATTTCTATATCCTCTACTTTTAGATATTGTTTGCATTTATTGCTTTTCCAGGAATTGTTCATTATTAGATCGATCTTTGCTTTGTTATAGGTTATATGATTTATTTTGAGAAATAATGTAAATATGTCAGTTGCTTTTTGTAGTGTAGCTAAATTTTGTGTAAAAATTGTGACATCATTAATATATGTGAAAATATTATTGTTGGGTGGTAGAATATTTTATATCTTTGAGATGACTGGAACATAAAAGATGATCCATAACAGTGGTGCTATAGTTTCTCCTTGATTCAGTCCTTGCGAAACTAATATGAAGTGGGTTAGGTTATAGTAGGAGATAAATTGAAGTGACCGATCCGTCAGTAGCTACATTATAATGTTTGTGAATTTTGTAGGTAATTTTATTCTCTTCATGGCAAACTCTAGACTCTTAAGATTGATTGAGTCATATACCTTCAAGATATAAAATGAGGCTAACCAGTATTTTTTGTCATGGTTTGTGAAGGTACTAATAAGTAATCTAATGATGGCCAATGGTTCGAGGGTACTTTGATCTTTTGTACCAGCAAAATTGGATGATAATAAGACATCAAACTTAGCTATTGTTGATGATAATCATTTGTTGAGAATTTTAGTGAAAATTTTTCTACTTGTTTCTATAAGAGCAATCAGTCTGATGTCATTTAAGTTGTGGAACCAGATAAGTTTTTTTGGCAAAATTGTAATTATGGATCGTTTCCATGCTCTGGGAGGGTTTACATTTCTTAATATGTTGTTAAAGAGCTTATTTAATATAGTGAGAACTGGAATTTCTATATATTTCCATGCTTTGTATGGGACTTTGCTAGGGCCTGGAGCTTTGTTTGTTAAAAATAAGTTTATTGACTCTTCTAGATCTTGTAAGGTGATAGTGTTAAGTAGGTCTCAGTAGATTTTCACTTTTAGTTGCTGTTTAGATGTGTAGTCTTGTTGTTATGTTTCGTTAATTTCAAAGTCTTTGGATGTGAGTAACTTTCTGAAGTGATTTGTGATGATGTCAACCAAGGTTTTGGGATCATCTGTAGTTGTTGTCCATCAGTGAGGATTGAAAGGTCAAGGGAAGGTTTGATGTCATTGAAAGTTATTTTAATGTAGTGTTTGGATCTGTTTCAGAAGTTTGCGAAGTTTTCTTTAACTCTTTTTTGAATATTGTTTGTTATTAATAATGCTGTCTTTTTTTATTTTTCTGTTATTAGGGTTCGAAGTGTTTTTTTATGTGAACTTGAACTGGAAGGAGCTTGTGATAACCTTTGGTAACACTTCTTGGCTTTTCTATGTAGGATTATGGGTGATATGTTCGATTTGATTATCTTGAATGCTATTTTAATATATTTTATAGTATCGTTGATTTTTGAAAGAGATTTCTTTTATTTTTGATTGGTGTTTGTAGTTTTCTGGTAGGTATGTTTTTGTTGAGAGCTTAGATGATTATACTTTCAAAAAGTAACCATGATGAATTAGGGAATTGATCAAGTTGTAGGGTGATGTCTTCTTTGAATGATGCCAGTTATTTAGGTGTTGCTTTGTCAAATTGAAGGCCTTTGTCGTAAATTTTATTCTCTGTAGTTTATATTCAAACCAGTCAAATATTATTTTGATCTGCTTGTAGTCAGAGGTTATAGCTGCTAGATCAGATATATTATAGCTTAACATTTTACTTGCTAGATTGGGAGTGATCCAGACTTGATCAATTTTTGAGACACTTGTGAATGTAAGATGTGTGTATTCATGTTCCTTGTTAAAAATCTTTGCTGAATCAATTAGGTTGTGAAGATAGTTATATATTTTCTTTTTTTTGTTGTTTGTAGATGTGTTTATTGATAGTGTTGTCTTTGGAAATGTGTTGAAATCTTCAGTTATAATCATTTCAGTTTTGTTGTTAGAGATAAATTCGTGGAGTGATGAAGTTTCTTTGTTCCTGAATTGGTTGTCATGTGGGAGGTATAGGCCAATTATTGTTATCTCGATTTTAGGTTTGAATTTATGTTGTATTGCATACCAATATTTATTTTATATAAATGTCTTAAAGATATGATTTGTTATTTTATTGGAGATGAGAATACATGTGCCATTACTTGGGGTGTTATTGGGTTGACTTGAGATTATGGTATAGTTGTTGAGTTTTCTGGGAAGGGGATAATCATTTGTATGTTTTGTATCTATGTAGATTATTATGTCTTTTGTATTTGGTTATGAATCTATAAAGCATTGTAGTTTTCCTTATTGATTTAGGCCTTGTGTGTTAATTGTAGTCAGAGTAAGAAGGTTACAAATTTGATGTTATAGTATTAGGGTATTTTTATTGAAAACAAATGAGTTACTATCATTGTTGTTACAGATATTCATTAAAATAGAGTGGAGAGAAGAGCTAGTTCTAGATCAGATAGCTCTAATTCAGTAATAAAGTCATCTAGCAGTTTGGTGAAATAAAAGTAGTTACTCGGTTTATTTGTATGTTTTGAGAGGGATTCGTCTTTTATAATAGGAAGAATAATACTGATTTGATTGTCTTTGTAGAAAGTGACTGTCTCATCAAGGATGATTAGGTCAGGTAATACTGGATGAATCCACTCTCATGGTATTTTTCCATGGTATGCCATTTTGATCTTGTTTAGTATTTCTTTAAGTTTGGGTGAGTCTTTATGTAAGTCATCCTTCGAGATATTGAGATTTTCCTCAATGAGTTCTAATGATGCTGGCAGGAGGGGTTTTTTCATTTGATTTAAGTTGACAGCAATCCATTCAGGTCCTAGTGAAAGCTGGAATCTGAATTTTGAATTTAGCAGTTCTAGCAGCGGGTTCACCTCACTCTGCTGCTGAATTGGAAGTGTAACATTAAAGTTCTCACTAATTTGATGTGATAGAGGAAGGGCTTATTTTGTTCTGATATAATCAAAGGGAAGGGCTTTGACTGTATAATTATGTTCTCGGAGTAATTGTGTGACATCTCTTTTGACTATTGGGTTGTTGTCTACTGGGAAATGAATAGCCAATTCAGTTGGCAATTCGATATATGAGGCTAGAAGCTGTTGTTTAGGGGGAGGAAAGTTAAAGTAAGATTCTGGAAGTTTTCCTGGAACATAGTAGAAGTCCCTGAGTTTTGTTACCAGTACTTTTAAGTCTTTTAGCTGGGTCCTGTGTTTTAGTGAAAATAGGTTCTTGATTTCTGAAATAAGATTTTCAGGCTCACTTGGAAGCTCAAGTTTTTTCTTGAAATATATTTCTGGAAGGAGGTCAAAGTTGTAATATGTTCGTAAGCTTTTGACTGTTTGCACTAAGAATTGAGGTGATAGGATGGAAATAGAATGAGGTAGTTTGATTTGTATATTTGCAAGGATGAGGTCAGGTGAGATAGGGAGTGCGGGTAGTTTGTTTTTAATCATTTCTTCATAATATTTAAGAATATTATGATAGTTGACTTTAGGTAGTGTTGGGTCCATAAAATAGTTGAATCCATACTCAAGAATTACTGTGATCTGCCAATGTTTTAAGTCTGTCAGATCATGAGTTTTGAGATAGACTATGAATAGGGCCTTGTTAATAATATTTCTGATTTTGTGTTTCATTGCTCTGACGATGAAGGAAATGTTATGTTTGTTGCAGTAGTTATTATGGTATTGTTTTTTTATTTCTTCATATTGTAACTGATATTTGCCTTTGATTAATTCTGCCTATATGAATATGCGAAAGAAGGTTCTATCTCTGAGCTTGATTTTGGTAAATATTGTCTTTAAATTTTCGGGGGCTCTGATAGAAGCTTCTTGTTTAATAGTTAGAAAAAGATTGATTATTGATTTTAGTTCATGTGTGAAGGTGTTGAGTTCTTGGCAGATTTCTAGCAATGCTTTTTGATTTTTTTAGGATCAGCTAACCTGATATCTAATTCGTTGCTAATTTGATCAGCCCATGAAATTGTAGAGTTCTTTGGAGGCCTTGCTGATTGATTTGTTGTGGTGTCATTTGTCATTGCTTGTAATTGGTCCAATTCTTGTTGATCGATATCTTTATCATTGCTCCTTTTGAAAGAAGTGGGTTGAGTGACATATGTATACTGCATATGGACTAAAATGTGAGTAGGTTGATTTGTATCTATCTGTATATTATTGTCGCAGATCATTTTCTCAGTTGAGACAGGTGTGTTTGGAGGGAGTATGAGGTTTTGAGTTTTTTGTCTCAAGAAAAAAGTGTTGAAGGTTTCGTTCGTTACAATGTCAAGTTTGTTCCAAGAGATGTGGAGGCTATAGCTCAGTTTTTTGGTTATGACTTTTTTTATGACTAATTTACAGTCCTTATCTGTAAGTTTGAAGATTTGTTGGAAGTCAAGAAATGTGTTAAGTATGGTTAATGTCATGAATTCGAGAGTAGAGATATTGATATTTGTGCAAAGGCTCGAGAGTCTGTTTCTTTGAACTGTTTCGAAAGTGGCTACTATCACTTTGAACTCGGCTTATTCATTTTCTGAACTTCTAATAGGTGTAAGCCAGATAGGTGGACAGTTTCCAAAATTTGGAAGGAGGTAAGATAAGGAGGGGTCGGTAATAAAGAGTTTGTTTGTTTTTGTATTTTTTTAATAGATTATTGCTAGTTTTTTTTTAATGTCAGTGATAAGGACATCAAGGTAGATGTATTCATGCTGGTGGTTAGGTTCCTTGGGAGAAGAACTCCCAGGTTCCTTTGGTTTTTCTTCGAAGCTAAAATTTTTAGAGTTTTCTAAAATGGGAATTTTGAGATTTTTCAGATTATGCGGGAGAGAGTTCTCAGTGAAAAGAGTTTTCAAATAAAGATAAATTTATTTATATATTTAAAATAAATATAATATTAGACTAAAATAGTTTATTTAATTTTAAATATATTGAAAATTATAACCAATAATATTACAAATAATGTTTTATTTGCTAAATTGATAAAAGAGTGTGGTAAAACTCAAGCAATATTTTTTAATACAATAGAAACTCATTTATGATATTTTGCATATATTATTAATTTAAATATACAAGAAGCTTTAAATATATTAGGAGAAAATATAAAACAAGTAAGCTTATACAGTATATATAGTATATTGTTTTTTATATTTATTATTTATTTATATATAGTTATAAAAACTGGTTGTAAAAATATGATTATTATCTCATGGGCTGAAAAAATTAAATAATGTTTGCAAAAATCAGCAAATAGAAATTTTAAAACCTATTTTAGATGTAGAAATCAACATATAATATGGTTTTACATACTATACAATAACTATTTCTACTGATCCTTTGACTATACATAAAAAATATATTCGCAAGAAGTTTCTATACTTCTTTGCTAATAAAGTCTTAATACTTTTATTAAAACAACTTGAAGTATAATTTCAAGAGTCACCTCTATCCATTCCTTTTTGTTTACAAATCTCTTCACTCAAAAACTTGACTTCTAGTAATCAAGAAAAATCAAGTAACATCTTTGATACCAATAGCAAGAAAGTTTCCAAAGGAATAAGAACTGACTGTGAAATACTATACTTGAAGGCCTATTTAATCTTTGAAGTGAGAGATATATAAAGGTTTTTGATGACAAAAGGGCTTATTTTTTTCCTTCCAGTCACTTGTGAGCCTCTTAGAACTATCGCTTTCATAGTTTTCTGGAGAATTTTACCTATCTCAATTTGACCCTGAATTTTTGGTAATACAAATTCTCACCAAAGGTGATTAATTGACATAAAACACATTAGTTTTTGAAATATAAACAAGCTTTTATTGATTACATTCATGTGTTCCGATGACATTATTGGTAATTAGAAAGAAGGTTCTGGAAATGGTTGCCTTCGAAAAGCTCAAGTCCCTCAATGAAAACTTTCATAACACCAAAAGACCAAGTAATAGATAATATGGATTGCAGACTCCTATCTCTTACCTAAGTTCCTCAAGTAATGACAAAGCTTTAATGAAAAAAAGCTGAGGTCTAAATACTTTTCTTGAGATATCTCAATCTGATGCTCACTTAAATAAAAGATCGGCTGGATTAACTTATCTGATGCCTCAGGTAGTGAAAAAGAAGATTTCTTCTAAGATTCAAGTGAAGCAAGAAGACTATTTCAATCAGGCAAATCCCTTTTGAAAAGAGGCTGTTTTTATTTTTGGATTTTTTTGTTGGGCCTTGAATTGTCATTTTTCTTCAATCGTTTTTTCCCTTTTCTCCTTTTAATTTAGCAATTCATTGATTTTTGGACAATCAATAGTGACAAATTATTGACAATGATTCTGGTAAATAGAGGTTATTACCAATCTATTAAAGAGTGAAATATTGTTCCCAAAATATGACTTAGAGTACTTTTGTATAAAGACGAGTTAGTCACTTTGTGAAAGTTTATAAAATATTGTAAATTTATTTTTAATTTTTCAATAAAGATATGCCATTATGGCATGATTGTAGATTAAAAAAAAAAATGGGTTTACATACTATACAGCTAAAAACAATATAGTTATTTTTTTTAAACACTAGCTCATTTCTACATTGATTCGTGTGCTTTATTAAAATCAAGATATATCCTAGGGACAACTGGCATGACTAATCATTTTTACTGTCTAAGAATTACAGATCAATAAATAATACAAAGAGGCATCTATTTATATCTCATCCAATTAGAATGGGATGACTATTGACCATCTAGTATAGGACTTTCTCTAAACTTTAACAAGCTATAAGAGTCAGAGAATTTTCTACATTAAAGTGACACCGGCCATTAAACCTATCTCTAGAATCTTTGCTTCCTAAGGTTTTTCCTATCAGATGACCTGTTGCTATCCTTGTTAGAGGAAACTAATGTGTCAAGAACTCGTCTAAGATGTTCAATACTACTAGTATTAGGAGTTCTTTATACGAGGAGACCTTGTTAGTGCTTAAAAGGAAAAAGAAAAAAAGAAAAAATTTAATTCTGTCTTGTGTCTTGGTCTGTCTTATTAGTTTGTTTGAGTTTGATCTTGTATAAAGAACATTATACTACTTAATTTATATCAATTTGTAGGCTATATTGTGCTTTCAGCATCGTACCGGGCTGAGATTTATCTTTATCGGCAAGTATAAGTGAGCTAGTCCTTTTTTATGTCCTGATCAGACAATTGGTCTGTGGTAGATATGCTTTTCTTGTATCTAATGATATGATGGTTTGTGTTCTGTATCTACCTGTACCTATACATATGACTTATAGTGACTCCAGGTTTTTATAGATCTAAGGAAATGCATTCAGATACATGAGGTAATTAATAGGAGCTTGTTTATCAATCTTGTCCAACATATTTCATGTTAATCAATCAAAATAGGCAGGATTTGTGCTATCCTAAAATTCAGGGTCAAGCTAGGATAGGCAAAATTTCTCAACAGGCCATGAATTAAGAGCTCTTAGAGGCCAGAAAGTCAAGTCAAGGGGAAGATATGAGTCCTTTGACTGGAACAGAACCTCTATCTTGTCTTGTTCTTCTGCTTCAGAAGAGTAGTGACAAGTACTACACCAGTGGTTTTTCTCCCTTTAGGAACTTTCTTGCCATTGGTAGTAAAGATATAAGCTGAACTTTATAGGCTATAAGAGTTCAGTTTGCCTGAAAAATGATTGCAAACAAGAGAGAGAGGGTATGGGTAACTCCCAAGGATTCTCTTCAGGTTGTATTAAAGAGAATATTTAAACTTTATTAGTAAAGAAGTATTAAGAACTTCTTGCAAACGTCTTTTTGTGTATGGTCAGAGAATCAGCAAAAAGAGTAAATTTTCAAGAATTGAAAACAATATGTTTATTTCATATTATTTTATATTTATTTAATATAATTTTAAACAATTTACTATATATTTGAAGGCAATTGAATATCTTATAATGTCAAATCAAGAATTAAAAAAACTATATATTTATAGATAATAATTGAAATATATTTAAACAAATAATAGACTTGTAAATCTATAACACAGTGGTAGTGCTCCCAGGTCGCAATCATAAGGTCCATAGTTCAATACCATATAAGGGCCATGTGAAAGATTTATGCAATAGAAAAACTATCTATAATGCAAAACACAATCAGGTTTAAGAAAACACCAATCATCTCCATTTAGGTTTCATACAAACAGGGCTTTCCCATTTCCAGTTTCAAGCGAGCTTTTCTCTCTATAAAAGACACAATTTACATGACTAAACACAAACAAATCTGGAAAAGATACCAAAACTGACAACAGCATCATATCCATCAGAACCATTTGAAAGATATACTTCTTCTTTCACAGAACTAGCAAGTCAAGCCTGGCAAGTTAGTTATGAAGAATTCAGAAGGATTAAAGATCCAAAAATAGGAGTGTCTAGATTTTCTAGATAGGTAGTAGTAGAAATTTAATCTGATTGGATATTTCTGGGCAACAAGCCATCTGGTGAATTCTTTAAAAGTAGGGTTCTAGAAATTTTTGTCAACATAAATGATATAAATATGTATTTCCTGCAATTAAATTTGTAAATTACTTTATCAAGTTAATAAATGAGGTTGAGCTTCCATTCCACATTTAAACAAATAATAAAATTTCTTATATATTTTCATAAAGCAACTATAATAATATTAGTATCAACAGATTCAATACTTTCTATTACTTTTTTTTTTTTAAAACGCTTTGTCAAGTTAGTTATATATACTTTATTAAATATTTGTAAACTATATATATTAAATAAAATGTTAAAACTAAATCTCTAATTAACTTACTTATTTTAATTGTATTATCTTTCTAAGTATAACTTTGAAAATAATTTATCACTTTGTTAAAGGCTCAGACAAAAACCCTTTCAACTTCTAATATAATTGTCCACAATTTACTAATACAGATTTAATATTTTCTATTACAATTTTATTATATAATATTTTAATTCATTATTTGAATAATATTATTGACAATAATAGGATTATTTAAATATTAAAGAAGCAGAAAAGTATATTGTAATAAAATTTTAGAATACTATAACAAAATAAATAAAATTTATACACTGCAGTTGTTTTAGATTCATGCTTTAAAATAGAATACTTTATTGAAAATAGTTAAAAAAATTTAATTAAAGAGATAAAAAAAGAGTAAATATATTTATTGTATTTATGCTTATTTTTTTTAAAATGGAAGCTCAGTCATGTTTATTGACTTTGATAATGTAATATATAAATTAAGGCAGAGATTATAAAGGTTATTATATGAAGCCATATATTATTTATGTCATTAAACTTTCTAAAACCTAACCTTTAATGGATTTACTGGGTGGCCTATTGCCCAGAGATATTTGGTTGAATTAAATTTTTACTACTACTACTATCTAGAAAAAACTAGACACCTCTTATTGGATTTTCAATTTTTTCGGAGTTCTCCTAACTAACATGTCATGGTGAACTTGTACCTTTCTTTTGATTCTGGTGATTATGGCCTATTATCAATACCGAGTGTATTCAGAGAAAGAATGTGAGTTTGGTAGTGTTTTGTGTTATATGAGGATGAAAAAACCATTTGGATCAGAATGGAAAAACCTTGGTGTGATTTTAGAATGAAAGAATGGTTGTGTCTTCGAGAGTAGTGTAAGTTCTTAAGATTCTATTCCAATAGAAGAGGTATTCATTCCATAGTTATGCCACTTTTGAAGAGTAATAAGAGAGAGGAGACCACAGTCCATATGATGTTTATCCATCCATATTTCTAGCAAATGACTTATAATGGATCTAAGGTTCTTATGGAGCTTAGGAAATGTATTCATATTATATGTTATGTATATACTTGTTTACATTTCTGCTAATTATGGAGCAACCAATCCCAATATTCAGCCAATTAATCTGTCCCAAATCTGGTGTAACAAAAAATTTAGAGTCAAGCTAGAGTAGGCAAAATTCCTCAGAAAAATCAAGAAAAAACTACTATACACTAAGAGAGAAGCCATTTCTGCCTGTGATAGTGATATTAGTTTCCCAGGTTGGCATGGAATTGTTGGCCCACACTTCTTCCTGGACTTTGAAACCTCCATAAGAAAGAGAAAGAGGGTATTTTTTCATCTGGTTTCTTCTTCCTAAAAAAGTTTTCTTGTCATTAACTTCTTAGGTAAAGGGTTTTTGAAGAGAAAAAGTAAATATGAAGGATAAAATATGACTGATACTAAGTGAATCAGGTGTTTTTAAAGAAAGTTTTGAAGTTTTATTACTTTTAAAACATAAAGTTTTGGAGGAATGCTTCTTTAGAAGTGGTGGTCAGAGATCTATAGTAAAGAGATGATTATATTTATGCTTATTTATAATATAACTTGTTAATACTAAATATTTTTTAATTTCTAGTGTTGATAATATTTTTTAAGAGTATAAAAAATTAAATTCAAGAACTGTAGAAACTACCAAAATGATATATAGAAAATCAAAATAAATTATAGTTATATTTTTTATTATATTAAGTAAAGATGGGTCTTTAAAGAGGAAAATAGGAATAAAAGTTAAATGTCACTCACTAAAAAATATTAAAAATTCTAGATTAATAACTATAAAAAAACTATTTACAATTGTTTTCTATTATCTAAATCATTTATTTATAATATTTATTGACTTTTATTCCTATTAAAGTAAAAAGTTATAAATTTTATCTTTTAAAAAAGGATATAAGTAATCTGCAAAATTTTATATGTCAAATACTTTAGAGACCTATCATTAACCTTAGATAACAGAAAAAACAGATATTTTAAAATAGTGAAAAATAAATGAATAGCATTTCCATGTTTGACATATAGTATATATAATTACTTAGCAATACCTGTAACTAATATATCTGTAGAACAAATTTTTTTAACTAGCAAAAATTTAATTGCTGAAAAAAACAAACTAATCTTTAGATAAAATGTAAGGGCATATATGTGTTTAAAGTTATAGTGGCAAGAGCCTTTAGCAAGTAATGATTAAAATTTAACTTGACATATAAATTTTAATACTTTTTTTTTTTTAACCCGCAATCATGTCACAATGGTATGTCTTTATTAAAAAATTGAAATAAAATTTATAATATTTTACAGACTTTCATAAAGTGACTAACTCGTCTTCATACAAAAGTACTCTAAATCAAATTTTGGGAACAATATTTCACTCCCCTAATAGATTGGTAATAACCTCTATCTATCAGGATCATTGCCAACAGTTTGTCATTGTCGATTACCTAAAAACCAATGAATTGCTAAGTTAAAAAAGGAAAAGGGGAAGAACAATTAGGGAAAGGAGACAATTCAAGACCCATTAAAAAAATCCAAAAATAAAAACAACTTC
>CAJVPT010001018.1:0-24036 GCA_910592055.1 Acaulospora colombiana
CGGAACTTTCTTGCCATAGGTAGGAAAGGTATTTCTTGACCTTTAAGGTCACTAGAGGTCAAGTTTTTATTTGAAGAAGATAGTAAGCAAGAAAGGAGAGAAGGTGGTTGATGACACTTGAAGCTTTTTCAAGTTGGTTTAAGGAAAGTGGTAAGACTTTATTAACCCAGAAGTATAAAAACTTCTTGCGAACGTCTTTTTTGTGTGTGGTCAAAGGATCAGCGGAAAGAGTCCATCCTGTTTAATAATATCTATATATAACAGTTAGTAATCCCGGTTGTCCCTAGAATGTATCTTAATAATTAATAAAGGTACCAACTTGACGCAAAGATGAGCTAATATTTAAAAAAAAAAAAAAAAAAAAAAATCTATATATAACAATATTGTAATCAAAAATAAAAGTATCTGAATATAAAACATTTCATTTAATATTATATACAATTAAATAAATATGGTTTTTATCAAATTTTAAAAAATCCAATATCTTAAATTACAAACAATTGGCATATAATAAATAGCTATAATTAAATATAAGAATAAAGAAGATTACAAGAAAATTTAAGTCAAATAAGCAGTTTCTTTATAAGATAATCTTATTTATATCTATTTTTTTCTCAACACTTATTAAATTAAAACAAAAAAAAAACAGGTATACAGTATTATCAAACTTATCAACTTTTTTTTAAGTATTACAGGCTTTAATTTAAAAGAAATAATAGATTAAATTAAAGTTTAAACCTATTGTATTTCAAGAATCTCATAATATCAAAAGAAAGATTTTTTATTCTCAATTTTAAAATAGAAAAATTCTGAAAGCTATTAAAAAATATTTTATAAAATTTAAAAATATAGAGCTTATATAAATAAATTTAAATACTAAAGTATATAATTTTTGATTCAATTCTAAATATATAATTAAAGATTACATAATTTAAAATAAATAACCATTTTTAAAATTAAAAAATAACAAATTTAAATCAAGTGAATATTTTATTAACTTTCAAAACCAAATTTTTTAAAAAAATTACAATAAACTCTTCTTTATTGAAATTATAAAAACAGAAATGCTATTATCAATTATATTAATATAAATATAATATATCATATCTATTTTTAAGTAATAATATAGTTTTTTTATATTTATCTTGAAATAAATATTTCTTAATTAGACTATTTTTTTAAGATTTTTTATCAAATATGTTGAAAACATTTTATTATATAATATTTTAATTATTATTAAAAAATAAAACAAGAAATTAAGAAATAAAAAAAGAACTTTTTCTGCTGATCCTTAAAATTTTAAAAAATTTTCTTTTATAGTAATTTCTAAAGACAAAACCTTCTCACAAGAAACAACCTCAAGAAGAGATAACAATAGTAACAACTTCCCCTCTTATAATATACACTTAACTCTTGACAATAAGAAAGAGACAATACTAGTCAATAACAATATCCTTACACCCTTGTTTTGCTTAAGGAAGAAGAGAAAGCAAGGACAAACTGATTCACAGTAAGCTTCTTGAGATCCAATATCAACTTCACAAAGCTCTTAGCCAGGCCAGTGCAGATTAACATCTTTCTAGATACTAAGAGAGGTTTTAGAAGCAATAATTCAAACTGATAAATCAGTTCAAAGTCAGGGCTCCAAAAACCTAGAAGAATGTTCAGATCTCTTGGATCAAACAGTAAAGATCAGTAGTAATCAATCACAACAATTGATTTATCAAACTCACATCACACGAACATGAATATGTAAAAGTGAATATAATCTAGTTGTGATGAAATAATAAACTCAAGATACGTCAATACATCGCAAAGAAGTAATACATGTCAATCAAACCATATCAAGAGCAATAAACAAGTAATACATGTATAGATAAATAGGATCAGCACTAAGATAGAAACACATAAAGAAACAACATATTGGTACGAATTATCCAATTATATAACCCAATATAGTACCTTATTTACAGATCAGCACAAAGAAAAACAACAAAATATCAAAACAACCTAATACATATAATAGTTTATCTGCCTCATGTGACAACATGACTTAAAAAAAGTAAAATATTATTAAAATTTTGAAAAGATGTGAGCAGGAAATCTTTAAAGTATTAGGAAATATCACTACTAGCTATGATCCCAACAAGAACTATGGGAAACAAAAATGTTACAACACAAACTAGGACACATGACAGGAGACCAAGCACATATCCTAATAGGAGCAATTCACATAACCTCAATATTAGATAATATCTTAGCCACTCTATTAAATATAGAACCTGAAATTTTGACAAAAGAACAGATGTTAAGAAAATATATTCTCATTTTGTGGGAAAAGAGACAAGGCAAGAAACAAGATCTCAAAGCTCCTATACTTGAAGAAAAGATGTGTAACATCTTAATAAACAAGACAGGAAATTATACTACAAGTCACGATATGAAAGAATCCAGGGGAACAGATAACATTCCGATGGATATTTAACCAACTTCTATAGAAACTGAGAAAAGTCAATCAATTAAAGAAGTTGAAATGAAAGACCAAAACATATCAGAACTGATAGAAGCAAAAGCAATTAAGGAAACAGTTCAAGGAACCTATATTACAGAGAATATTTCTTACAATATATGCAACAGAATACAAGGTTTCACAGTCAATCCTTATTTCATCAAACAAACAGATACAATCAAATTGGAAGTGCTTCAAGCTACATTACCTGGAAATAATAAAGAAGAAGGAATCAAATATCTCAAAGGAACTCTAAGTATTCCCAAGAGACAAAATCCCTTCAAAACTGAGTTCATCAATGGCAATCACTGGATCACTTTTGGTATTGATGAAGAGGAGAATGCAGCATAATATTTAGAATCAATTAATAAAAAAGAAGAGGAAAACTTCTTCATTAAGAGAATGGATCAAAATAAAAGTATACATCTAGCCTTTAAAAAATATGCTTTAAACAAAAGATTCTTCAAGTCAGAAAGCTTTCCTTTAGCAAAAAACTGATTAAAGTATATTACATTGGTGGATACAGAACACAAATATAATAAACAATCAATTAGGAAGGTGATGGAAAAATATGGAGAAATAGTCAATATTTATAAATATCGTATGGCTTTTCATCAAAAAAGATTCAGAATTCATTTTTTCGCATATTGTGAGTATGTCAAATTGAAACAATATTGGATACTCAAGATTAAACCCAATCAAGTAAGATCAGTAATAGCTCAAAAAGAGCTAGATGATCAAGAAGTAACCCAAATACTTAAAGAAAGAAAGCATCACTCTTTAAGACTGTATGGGGTGAAGGAAAGATCTATAAAACTGATAACTGAATCACTTAGTCAGACAAAAGCAAAAGCCTCTTACATATCAAGAAATAAGATTACTCTAATACTGAAGATTGTGCAGTAATTTACTTTGAAAATGAGAAAAACTTGAAAGAGGTACTTCAGCAACAAATCATTATTGAGAACCAAAAACTAGTATGGAGTGCAAAAAATTACTACCAGTAACAACGTAGAATGTCTATTGACTTAAACAACTCATATAAATCAGATATCTTGAATGATCCTATTGAAAAAGAAGAAAAGCAGAGATACAAGATTCACGAAAGGAAACAGATAACCATACTGAGATAAAATACCAGAGTATGACAACAATAGGTACTGAAAAGAGTAGCAATTACCACATAAAAACTAATAGACATACATCAAAACCAGATTTATTAGCTACTGGTAGCAATAGGGAACCTTTAAGGAGAAGAAGAAGTCATATACAGTATTATATAGAGAGATGCAAAGTTAAGGAGAAAAAGAAAACAATGTCATAAACACTAGTCAACAAGAGAGACAAACAACTAGACGCAAACCAGAAACTCCTGATCAAATACAAGCCAGGAATCTGAAGTATCTCAATTATACAAATTAATTGAAAAACTTGGCAAAAGGATCGACAAACTGGAAAAAGGCCCACTTAGATGGAGGGCCAACCATTCCTAAAAAAGAGCACCAGTTCAATCACAGAAGGATAGGGAATACCCACCCACTATTTCCAACATCCAAAAAACTAACAAGGACAAAGCACAACAGGAGGAACAAATTAATATAAAGGACCAGCAGTATAATCAAGACCTTGAGACTTTCCTCTAAATAGAAAAAACTGCATTCATAAATAGGAAAATATCACTAAAAATAAAAATAAAAACCAAGAAGACATAGATATTGAAAAAAAAGTAATAAGAATTGAACACACAATGTTAAAGGTATTACTGATAAACAAATCAATATAATCTTATAGAAGAAATACTAAAACAAGATATTAGAATTATGGGTCTATGTGAAACAAAGCTAACCAAAGCAAAGGCAAAATGGGCTTTCTAAAATCAAAGGATGTATAAGCACTTTCACAGTGCCAACAAAAACATTTCCTATAGTGCAGGGGTTAGCTTACTGATAAAAAAGAATCCGAAAAAGAAAATAGTATCAGTAGAAGAGACTGAAGGATACATAATAGCAATCAATATACTTATAAGAAGAAACAAGATATGCATTATCCAGATTTATATCCTCTCTAACAAACAATGAAGTAATAGAGTACAAGAGAAAGTACAAAACTTCATTAAAGAAAAGCATAGACAGAATTTTTACATAATAATTATAGGAGACTTTAATGCTGCATACAACCCTGCAGAAGATAGAGCATCAACTTCCAAGGCAACATTCAAACCATATTGGCATCCAGAAATCCAACTATTTAACTTTCTAGATGAATAGAATTATAAAGATATACAAGTAATATAGGAAAGAAAGAACAAAACTTTAACAAGATAGGATGCTACTAGCAGTAGCCAATTAGATTTTATATGAATATCACAGAGTCTCACAAAATTTCCATTATTACATTTTGACAATCAAAGTATGGAGAAAATAATAGGCAGTGACCACACAATGCTTATGATAATATTACATGATGACAATCTGTTCTCAAGATATGGCATTAATCAATCCACTATAAAAAATAAAAGAAAAATTGATATTAAAGAACTAACAGTAAAACAATGGCAAGTATTTAGAAAAAGTGTAAACCATAAGTTTCAAATAATGCTGGAGCCTTTGTTAAAAGAAGAGCAGAAAAGAGTAGAAGAGAAACTTATATAAATACAATATGGAGAGTTTTCAAAGAACAAATATGTAAGGCAGCACACAACAAGCTAGCCAGTAAGAAGATATCCACTGCCCAAAAAAAACATTATAAGCATGGCCCAGAATATATCAAATATAGATGAGCTCTTTAACTTAAAATACTTTTCAAGAAAGCGCAAACCTCACAAGAACCAAACAAGCTACAGGTCTTTAGTGTAGTGATTAAGAAACACACTATAGCACATACCTCCAATCACCAAATTGAAAATTATTGTATTCAATATAGTATTTTAAATATACCATGGTTACTTTTGAAAAAAGAAATAAGAGATGCAATAGAAGGCCTAAAGCTAACCTGCCAGAATACAGAGACAAGACAGACAAAAGATGCTATTAAAAAGGTTCTGGAACAAAGATGTAATGATTTATAAAATAATCAAAAAAGAATGATAAACTCTTTGACTGATAGGGAGCAAATTAAAATAGTTTTGGACAGAGTCAAAGTCAAAAATGAGGAAAATGACTATATAACAACTAGAAAGGATAATATTGAAAAAGAGATAAGACAATATTATTAGAAAGCATTTAGAACATGAGATGCTGACTTCAATAGCCTAACAAAAGACTGGAAAGAAGAATACAATCCCAGAAGCTATATTAAAGAAAAATGTTATAAGAATTACTTAAAATTGATTTCTCAAGAAAAACTAGATGAAACACTTCAAGCACTTCCAAATATTAAAGCCCCAGAAAAATCACAAATTAGTTATGAAATGTTAAAAAGATTAGATTCAGAAGAAAAACTTTACCTGAAAAAGATACTGAACTGCTTTTTAAAATGGGAGATCACGCCATATGGATGGAAACAAAGTTATATTTATCCGATAGCAAAACCAAAGCCATAGAAGTGTGAGCTCACCAACACAAGACCAATAGTACTGCTAGAAACTACATGAAAGTGTTTCACTAAGATTCTCACAAATTGACTGAGAAATATCTATAAGAGCAATAATATCTTAGAGGGCCTAACTATGTAGGATTATCAGGAGAAAGTATGGCTAAACCAATACAAATTCTTAACAATATCTGTGAGAAAGCAAGAGAAAACAAAAAGAAGTTATAGATTCTTTTCCAAGATATAGCAAAAAGCATATAATATGATTAGTCTAAATATACTAGTCAAGGCCATGAAAAGAATCAAAATTTCAGAAGGTTTTATTTGAAATATAATAAGTTTATTTCACAATAGAGAGTTTAGGATAATATATGAAAAAGACCTAAAAGAAACAATTATTGCAGGAGATGGAATAGATCAAGAAGAAACTATTTTACCTTTAATGTAGAGATATTTTAGGATCCTCTATTATATAAGATTCAAAATAATGAAGCAAAAGGATATAGAATGTCAGTTATATGGAATCCAGATTTGAAAGGAGATAGTAATAGAAAGTTAGAGTCGCAACATGATGCAATAGCCTTTATGGATGATACCACATGGATAGCTTGATCAAAGAAAGATATAGAAAGAATACTAGAAGAAGCAAGAATATTTTACAAAGCAAATTACTCATAGATTAATAGTAATAAATCAGTCCTAGTTACTATTAACAATCCAAACCAGTATCTGAAAGAAGTCCAAGCAGGAGTTAATAAAGAAGTGGTAAGAGAATTGGATAGAACTGAACAAGCAAGGTTCCTAGGGATTTGGATAGGCAATCAAAAAATGGCTATTGAGCTCAAAGAATGGGTGCTTAAGGAAATTAATGAGGTTACCAAAGCTCTGAAGAATAAAAAGTTAATAGACAAACAAGCTCTTTACATTTTGAATAGAGTTCTAATATCAAGAATCGAATACAGAATACAATACAGTATACTATCTTGGAAGATGTGCAACACTTTAACAATAGTATATAGAAAACTGTTCAAAGATAAGGCCATATTATACCAAACAATACCCAATATTATAATACATTACCTCAAGATTCATAACTTAAAGAATGTTTGAATGTTATAAAAAGAAAGCCAGATAACAGAATTGTACAATAGATTAAATAATCCAGGACCAGCTAGAACCACAACGATTATTAGACTCAAGCAAACACAAGTTAGATACTGGGAGCCTGCCAACATGCTTATATATAACTCACTAAATAATATCCCAGGAAAAGGCAACTTCTCTCTGCAAGTACTAAAGCTGATCAAGGATATAGGTATAAATTTTCAAAGCTATAAATAGAATGATATTTTTAAATGGAATCTAGGCAATAGTCCAATTAAAGAATATTTGCTGATAGAAGAGTACAAGAAAGCAATTCTATCACTTAGAAACAATAAACTAATGTATATAGACCAGCTAGTTGTCCATGAAACAAGAGAACTATGAAGCTGGTGAATACTTCAACTGTTACAGAACACAAGCAAAGGACCTATTCCAGGATGGTACCTATCTATAATCAAGATAATGCAAGAAAATAGATTAAAACAACTTATAGAATCCTGAAAAGAAGAATGGATAAAATAGAGCCTAGTATACTCCATTCTCAACATCAACTTTGACAAGCGACAGAAACTCTATATAGTTACAAGAAGCAAATTTCAACAGCAATAGATAATTTGGAGAAAATTGATTCTAGACAATACTTTAAGACAGCTAAAGATAGAACACTTTGAATGTATTAGTTCTTTTAAAAATCAAGAATTAAAGCTAACCCAGTGTCAAGGTTGCACAGAAGATATAAAGATAGAAAACTGATGTATAATTGAAACAAGTATAGAAAAAATACATACAGTCTCCTATCTTAATGCAAGAAAGTCTACTAGAAGATCTCAATCATTGGAAATGCCAAGTTTCAAAGAAGCATTGAAAGATACAATAGGTAGAACAATATATAGTAACCAAGTAACTATTCAGAATGAAAGAATATTTAAAGTAGAAATAGAAGATTGGAAAACAAATATCATCAAAGATCATATTGAAGAAGGTACCTACCAATTCCATCTAATTGAAATACTCAATCATGATAAGTAAAGAAAAGAACCAATAACTTTTTATTCTGACAGATCCTTCATAAATCACGAAAGTATAAATATGAAAATGGGAGCAGCATGGATACAGTTAGAGGAAGCAGGAAGAGAAAGCAAGTTCCAAACTGAAGTAGAGGATTGGCCTTCATCCACTAGAGCAAAACTAGTAGCAATAGTTACTATACTACTAGTAGTCCTAATAGATAGCAAGATCGAAATCTTTATAAATAGTCAAGCCTGCATCTCGAAGTGAAAAACTATAGAAAAAGAGGATCCCAAAATGACCCACAAAAGATGGTTAAAAGAATAAAACTGGTCCCTGTGGGCATATATGCTAGATCTCATAAAGAAAAAGAAACTGGATCTCAAGCTTACCAAGGTTAAGGCACACTCCAATATCTAGTATAATGAAGAGTCAGATGCTCTGGCCAAAGAAGCACTAAAATTGCTTGTGATAAAATAGAAAAAATTGGTTTTACACAAGATGATTACAGAAATTAAATGGTAAAATATAGTGCTAGATACCTCAATAAAACAAGCTATTAAAAAAATTAATAATAAAGTAATAGCCTACCAATGGACAACTTAAGATAGAATTGAAAGAAAATAGGATCAGCAAATCCAAGACCATCACAAATACACGTGGGATCTTGTATGGGAATATTTTAATAAGGGACACATATAGAACACCTCATTTAAAAGCTTACGAAACAAAAGCTTTCTCACTAAATTGATCAATAATGAGCTACCAACACTTATGAAGCTGGCTATAAGAAGACCAAATCTTTACAAGCAAGTGAAATACATTACATGTGGTCAGGAAGAGGTAACAATAGAACACTTGCTAGAATGCTTAACTTACAAGACTCAGTGGAATGAGGCATGACAAAAAGAAATAGAAGGAGTCTTAAAAGGATTCAAAAAGCTCTTAAAAGAAAGGAAAATAGAATCAGAAGAGAAAGAGTTAAGCTTGAGAATAGATAATAAGACAGAAATAGGAGAAATTGACAAACAGATAGCAAAACTGGTAAAAAGAAGCTCAAAAACCAGTCAGGATATACTTAGCTTCTGTATGGAACTAATAGAGAAAGAACTAGTTATCAATATAGTAGATTTGATATATCATGACAAGATAATTGGAAAAGAAGCTAAAAAATAGATAACAAAGATGCAATAAAAAGTATGTAGTCACTTCTGAAAGAAAATATAGAATGCAAGATATGAAAAGATGATTGAATGGGAACAGAAGTTAGGAATCTGCAAATACGACAAGAAAAAAAGACCATTATACCTATACGATCAGGAAAAAATATGCAAAATTATCAAAAGTTGATCCAGTGAGAAACTGATATATGAAAAAAAAAGAGTCGAAGATAAGAAGTTGGAAGAAATCCTATTAAATAGAGTGAAGTATGGTATGAAGTGGTTAGGGTTTTGATCTTTGTCAGAGCTCAAAAGAGTGATCTGCAGTAGTGATCTGCAGGCAATAATGCTAGAAATTGGAAGGGTTTTCACTTGAACCTCTAACAGAATGATAAATCACTCACGAAGTTATACTTAGAGAGATAATATAATCAAAACGAGTGAGTTAGTTAGAGATTTAACTTTAGTGTTTTATTTAATAAGTATAGCTTACAAATGTTTAATAAAGCATATATAATTAATTTGACAGAGGGTTAAAAATATATATATATATATAGAACAAGAAATTAAGAATATTAAATCTAAATTTATTTAGATGAACAAGTATATATAATATTTAGAAAACAATAGTTATTATTATCATATTTATAAAACAAAATATCAACTATAAAATAAAGTTAATGATATATTAATTAATGAAAAAGTTATAAATATAATTTCTAATACTTTTAAGGAAAAAAAATATTTAGTTTAATAATAGAAATTAGATAAAAGTAAATAAGAATTTATATTGTTAGCCTTAATTATTAGTTATATTTTCCTTTGATTATTATCTATAGTCCTTGTCTATCGTATTATTGTAGTTCTATTTTTAGATCATGTAACACATGTGATGCAAGGTGTATCTTATTAGTTCATAGGGTAGATCCAATCAATAGGGCAAAGTAGTGATTGACGTAGTGCACATTATTTAATTTCATTATTTAATTTTCATATCTTATCTATATTTAGCTAGCAGGTTACCCAAGTGAGCAGATTTGATATATTGGCCTAATTTGACAAATCTGGCAGATTTGATCACTTTGGTCACTTTAGTCACCAAATAATTAATATTCAATTATATATATAAAGACCAGTTGTCCAAAACAATTAACCCAAGGTTTTACCTATTGAATTCTCTTATCTTTGATATTATATAACTCTAATAAACTTTTTAATTAAATCAAATCACTCAAAGCCTCTTTAAATATATTTGTGCAACCTCTACTATCCTTGAATTATCAACTTTAGTATATCATGACTGAGGTATTCTCCCTCACTTAAAGTGGATTACTACTTAGTTGTCCTATCTATTTATCTGATTTGAAGGTTATTGAATAGGTTGACAAATTGGTGGTGACTGTAAGTTTCACTATTTTGTAAACTATTCTCTAAGAACAATCAGGAAGCCTTGCTCAGTATTGGAGGTATTCACTTAAGAAGTGATTTGGAAATTCAAAGTCTAGCAAAAGGTTTGAATTTTGTTATATAAATAGTTTAAAAAAACTACTTTATTACTAATAGTATACATGATACTTTTCATAAAACATATCCAAACACCAACATCCATCAAATTTATCCTTCTTATATTGATAACTCTTGTTTAATTTGTTGCCTATCCCAGAAACCTTCTACTACTTTCAAAAACTTTTGAAATTGGTTCAAAGTTGAATTTGTTGTAACTTCTTATACTTTTATAACTCAATATTATTTTAATCAAGTTTTTTCTGCTTCTACCCTTTATTCTAAATCAACTACTATCCAAAAACTAATTTTTATTATCTGATATACACATATTTATTCCTTTGACAACATTTATTTGAAACTCTTATCAACTATTACACAATTCAATTTCTTTGCTGTTAATTCCCTTGAACCATCTAATTTACCTACTAATTGTATATCTTGGATAGCTCACTTTTCTTTTAACCCACCCAAAACTTGCAATTATTTCAAAAACCTTTTATTTTTCAATGAATCCTTACATCTTGAATTACTTTTTAACTTTTCTATTTCTACTTCTTCTTCTTCTTCTATTCTATCTACTATATCTACTCTTCTTAATAATACACATACCCATATAACGATGGCAATATTTAAAAATATCTATGATTATTTTGAACATCCTTTGCCCTCACACTCTAATATACTACAAATGGAACCCTTCTCTGGTGATAAAACTTAGGACCCTATCACTTGGTTGACTTCTTTTAAAAAGGCCATAATGGTTAATCAATGGGAAGGTAAAAAACTGATCTGTATGCTTAATATATACTTTCAGGGTAAAACTGAGGAATGGTGAATAACATATTTTGAGGATAATAATACTGATTCTAATGCCATAAAATGAAAGACCATTTCTAAGGAATTCAAACAGCAGTTTTGTACCCAGCGATGGATCAATAAATGAATATATGATCTTGAAAAACATAGGCAAGGACAAATTTAATTTGTGACTACTTATTATACCACTTTCAAAAAACTTCTCAAAAGGACCAATATTGAAGATGACATAAGTTCTAGCCAACAAATCCACTACTATATCAGGGAATTGCTACTACACTTGGCTCCAATTGTTTCCATGAATAATCCTAATAATATAACTGCTACATATAAACTTTCAATAACTTATCAAAATGGTTAGAACATAAACAATGATGATGAACTATGCAATCTTACTTCTATCTCAAGGAATTTCAAAATGGCTTCTTTGAAATCTGAAGACCCTATGGATGTTCTTATCAAAAAGTTTGTAAAACTCCAATTGAACTTGGTTGAAAAATTGAAACTTCTTTCTGCTCAAGTGAAAAAACAAGAATATTACCTAGGACAATCTACCTCCAATTCCATAAATAGATCTAACTCTACCCAACTTGTATGTTTTAGGTGCAATGAATCAAAATATCTGGCCAGGGAATGCATGTCTGAAAAGATTCAAACAAACTCTTCCAGATCCAGAAAACCTTTGAATTATCTCATCATTAAAGAATCTGAGAAAGAGTTCAATAAATCTAAATGTGAGGAGAAAGTCTACATTGGTTAGCACAATCAACTCTATACCATTAACAGGAGGGAGGTCAAGCCAAAACAATGACAATTGAATCAAATAAGAAATTAAACCTATGTACCAGGAAAGTCTCTAGGATCCCACCAAGGAAAATCCACGACTCTGAACCTGAAGTGATTGCAACCTCTCCTACTGCCAAACCCAAAAGGCCCAAAACCAAATCCCAACCATCCATCATAAACCAACTACCTAGCTATGACATTTCTGAGGATATTCTAAATCTTTCTACTAAGGCTACTCTGGAACAAATGCTATAATATCCCAATTAGTATAAAAACTTGGTGAAAATTCTCAAGCGATCCAAGGTACCTGTAGAAACCAATTATCTTATCTCTGATAACCTAAGGAAAACTATAGCTATCAGATATTATATCAGCATAAAAGAAATCCTGTAATAGCCATTCTTAACTATAGTGCTATTGTCAGCATTATCACTAATAAACTCATGAAGAAACTTGAATTGAAAATTAATACCAAGTCCAAAATCATCGTAATTACTATCAATAGTATATAAATTAGGACCCTTGGACAAATAACTTCTTTAAAAATATTTATTCAGAATTTGATTATACTAGTGATCTTGCAAGTAATTGAGTCACGTGAGGAGATTTTCCTTCTGGAAACTGATTGGCTGGGTCACATAAAGGCAAATTGGAATTTTGAGGACCATACTCTCCAAATTACTTATAAGGGTAAAACTATTGTCATAGGAACCACCCACTATGCTAATATTTTCCCATATCTTTCACAAGGTAACAATAACTATGAGGATGATAAGGATGAACTTTTGGATGAAATTAAATTTGAATATGAACATGATATTAAGGAACAAGAGACCTACACATTTGATCTTGTTCTTGAATCTGAGGATAACAACCCTGCCATCTTTCTTTCTGACTGTCCTAAACCTGAAGAATCCTCTCCTAAACCATTTATTGGAATCTTGACCAAGGAATAACAAGCTGAGGTCCAACAAATTCTATCTGATCATAAGGATGTCTTTGTTGATCATATCTCTAAGGAAAGCCAAACAAGTAATTTAGAAAGAACTACAGTGGTTATTTATAGCATTAATATTGGGAATGCTACTCCAATCAAACAGCAATTATATAAAGTCTCACCTGATTAACAGAAATTTATCAAAAAAGAAATTAAGAAAATGCTGTAATGAGGAATCATCAGTTCTACTACTAGCTCCTGATCTTCTCCTGTTGTTATAGTGCCTAAGAAAAATAATAAGTAACACTTCTGTATTGACTATAGGAAACTCAATGCAATTACTAAAAAGAATGTCTACCCCATGCGATTGTTGATAATCTTTTGGAAACCTTCAATGGTACTCAATGGTTCACCTGTCTTAATCTAGTAAGTGAATATTGGCAAGTGGCAATGAGTAATAGAGACAAACACAAAATAGTATTTACAACAAAATATAGTCCATATGAATTCAATATTATACCTTTTGGTCTTTGCAATGCTCTTGCAACTTTCCAGTGATTAATAGACAAAGTATTGGCTTTTTATCATAGCAAATTTGTTGAAGTTTATCTTGAAAATATTACCATCTTCTCCACCACCTTTGAACTTTACTGTTAGCATATTTCCATTATCTTGGATACTCTCAGGAAAGTCTCTCTGATATTGAACTCTGAAAAATATTACTTCTTTTTATCACAAGTAAAATTACTTAGTTATGTGATTAACCACGAGGGAATCCAACCTGATGATAACAATTATAAAAGTTAAGGAATTTCTAAGGCCCACTACCATTAGGCAATTGAAAGGATTTCTTGAACTTGCTTCTTATTATAGGAAGTTCATCAAAAACTTTTCTTCCATTGCCCACCCTCTGAATTTTCTCTTGGAAAAGGATATCCTCTTTGAATAGATAGATAATCATTAGCAAGCTTTTGAAACTATAAAGCAACTCTTAACCCTATCTCCTGTCTTAAAATATTCTAATTTCTTCAAGGTTTTTTATCTTTATACTGATACTTCTGAAACTGATATTGATGTTATTTTGATATAAAAGAATAGAAAAATGGATTATACAATTGCCTATACTAGCCGCAGTCTCAACAAAGTTGAGCAAAACTATTCTACTACTGAATTGAAATGTCTTGCAGTCATCTGGGCTGTTGAACACTTCCACCAATATCTAAAGGCTCAACACTTCTTCTTGATCACTGACCTCTCTGCTCTTTAATGGTTGAAACCACTGAACTTAAAGGATAACATGCAAGATAGATACTCAATTTGGAATCCTATAACTTCACTATCAAACATAGAGCTGGAAGGAAATACAATAATGCTGATGAAATGTCTAGTATATATAATGTAGATGAACCAATCTTTCATAATTCTAAGTCTGCATCTATCCAAAACTAATTCAAAATCAGCAATCACAAGTGAAATCTGACAATAAATAATATCCAGCTCAAATAATTAGTGTTCTGAACAACAACATAACCTATTTTACCAAAATGGAATTTCAACATTATCATTATCTCAAAAACTATCTTTAACATAACAAATTATCTAATACTTTTGATAACAAACAACAAAAGCAATTTATCTCTAAAGCACAATACTATCAAGTAAAAAACAATCAACTCTACAAAAAAGATTGCCACAGAAAAACAAGGAATCAATTACTCTGTGTGATTCAAAAACATGAAGTGGAACCAATTTTATACTTACTGCACAACCATTCCACTGGAGCTTATCTTGGTGTGAACAAGATCTTTAAAAAATGACGTAATCAATACTAATGGCCCCAAATGTTTGATAATGTGAAGCATTATATTAATACCTATGACCTATATCAATAACAAGACAAATTTAAAATCCCTGAACCCTTATACCCAATCACAGTTGGTAATTCCTTCTCCAAAATAGGCATTGATATTGTGAGACCCCTTTCAATCACAAGCAAGAAAAACAAATATATCATTATTACAACTGACTACTTTACAAAATGACCTGAAGCTGAAAAAATTTCACATATCACAGAACAGCAAGTTGCAGATTTTATTTATCAAGTTATTATTTGTAGACATAGATATCCAAAACACTTACTTTCTAATCATAGAACACATTTTAGAAATGAAATAGTTAAAACTTTATTGGGAAAATTTCAAATATGGCATCTTTATTCTATCTTATATTACTCACAAACAAATGGACCAGTAAAGCACTTCAATAGGACTCTATGTGAATCTTTAGCAAAAATAACTGAGGGAAAGGAGGATTGAGATGAATTTATTGCATCAACATTATTTGCCTATTACATATCAAAACAAGCTTCCACCAAATTTATCCCTTTCCATTTGGTTTATAGTCGCAACTCTCAAATGCCCCACATGGAAATAAATGAAGTAATAGAAGGAAATATCTTGATCCGATTATATCAACTAACTAAAACCCTGCCAACTGTCCAAGAAAATATTTTGAATACCCAAAGGAAACAAAAGGAGAGATTTGATCTGAAGTTGAAAAAACCAAGGAACTTCAAAATTGTAAACAAAGTATTAGTCTATGATGCTGCCAGGGACAAACACTTTACTGAAAAACTCAAACCAAAATGAAAAGGATCTTATTTTATATATGATGACTTGGAAAATAGAGCCTTTAAACTTAGAATAATGGATAAAAAAGTTCTGGCTACCCCTTTCAACTTGGCCTTGCTAAAATCATACCTTGATCATGAAAAATAAGAACTTACTGTATATATTGTAAACTGAAAAGAGAAATATACAATGTAATAGTGATGGCCCCTGAGCTCTTACCACTATTACAGCTGGCCTCAGGGCTTTCAGCAATTACTATATTATCTCAAGGTAAAGTACTTATAAGTGAACAAGTGAAAACATGAAAAAGGAAAACAAAAATCTCAAAGCTCAAACAAGAAAAAGGTTCTATCTAAAGGAGCAGGAATAGGAACATTCAACTGAACCAACAGGATACCAAGCCTGGCCACTCTCTACCACAAGTTCTGGTTTTTCAACTCTAACTCTCTGATCCTAGTTGAAGTGGAACTTCTGGAGGCCAATTGCTCTACCCCTCCTTCAATTGATGGATTTCTTCTTGAAGGTTAGCCTGGGACCACTCACTATGATGTATTTGTCTCTCTAAATATTTGACTCTTTCTTGAAGAGTAATGACAGTTGCTTACAAAGGATCCATCCTTCCTGAATGAGTGAGTCTTTATGCTTTAACAGCTCTAGTTTCTCTTGGCATAAGAATAAAAGAAATATAAGGAATATCTGAAAAATCAAGAAAAATTCTTATATTAAATAGGAGAACATAAATGATCATATTACTACTACAATTATATAAGGAGTCCCATTGCCTGCTAGTAGTGATCACAACAAATTGAATTGGATCAGATTTTAACTAGATTCGATTCGATCCAGTTTTTATAAATATGAATCAGATATGGATCTGATTTATTTTAAACTGATCTGATCCAATTTGAAACTATAACAGTTTGATCTGATTCAATTTGAATCTGAATTAGATTTGATTTGATCTGATTTGAATCTGAATTTGATTTAATTCAATCCAATCTAAATCTGAATTCAATTTAGATTCAATGCAAAAAAAATTTGAAACCAATTTGATATATTTTCAATCAGTTTTAAAGTATGTTCAACTATAACTGCTTTGATTTAACTAAATTAAATTAAATATGTTTAAATTAACTTGACTTTATTTTAATAAAAAAATTTTTAACTAGTATATTTTCTTTGAAAATATTTTTTAACTTTAAATTTAAAAATTTTTCTTTTATTAAATTTAAATAAATTTATTTATACAATCCATGGTCATTTGCTTGCTTTTATATTAATATACTCCCCTCTATAGCCAGTACTTTCTAAAATAACTTGATTTTCTGTATCATTTTTTTTCTTTATTTTTTATTATCGATGTTTCAAATGCTTACAAAGCATGTTGATCAGTCAATAATTGATTATATTGGTAATCCATATGATATGCTTCTTCTTTACCTTCTCTCCATTTTTTTATAGCTGATACTGTTTTTTTAACCAAATTTTGGGACAACCCACAAGTTATACCTTCTATCGGTAATACTGCAGTATCATACAATTCATTCTCTGACCTGCAATAAAAAGTATTTTCTAGTAAAAATTGTAGCAATTTTAATTTGTTAATAACTTAAATTTTTAAAAATTAGTAATGTTTAAAAAATACTTGTCATTTCAACTTTAATTTCCTATTTAACCATATAAAAGTTACCTCTATCAAAATCCCCTTCACTGCAAGCAAATTCTTTATTGTTAACAGGTCATATTTCTCTTAGGCAAGTAGCTGCAATTGTATGGTTCAAAAAATTAAGGTTAGTGTGGGCAAATTTGCCATATCTCCAGGTTACATAGGCCTCATATAGACCTAAAGGATGGTTTAAATATATTTTTTATTATTGAAAGAAACTGTAATTCTTTTGTTAGTAGTACTATATTTGTTTCCATCTAGCTAAGGTAGATCGTATTCTTCTATTTTTTTTTATATACTTGAGATCACATCTTCAGGAAATATATGCATGGCATAGTTGAAAAGAAAATTGTTCATCATTACAACTTTCTTTTTTTGCAAATATTGCTTTTTGGACCCTTGTAATTCAACAGATATATTATGTACATGGGTAAATATTCTATTTTCTCTTGTCAAAAGATATCTGCAAACATTAACATTAATAAAGTTTTAAAAGTTAAAAATTTAAGTTTAGTTAAATATACAGTATATCCTGCAGCTGTTAAGGCACCTTGATTCAATTCTTTGATTTCTGATAATTGAACAACTTGTCGGCGCAAAACAAACATGTCGATAATTGTGCTTCTCATGAGTTCAAGTACATCAGGACCAATATGATTTGAGTATATAGTCAGTATTACCTTGTTGGAGGCTCTATCATGAACTATTATTTCTTCATTTTTTTTTATTATTATTGGAAAACAGGAGGTTACATTGATCGCAAGTACATGGGAAGGCAAGAGGTTTGTTTTTTTGAATATTCACTTTCTTTTTATTTTTTTTTTATCATAACTAGGGAAAGAATCAAGATATATCATTTTTACTGCATATATCTCCTCAAGATACTTTGGAGTCAATAAATTTTCCCTGACTTGTAATTTAGTTAAATTAATACAGTTATAAAAAAATTGCAAAAATTTTAACTTACAAAATTTTTATGGATCTTTTTTTGGATTTTTTTTGCATTGTCAATGTCGGTTCTCAAAGCAGCAGCAGCATTTTTTAAATCATTATCACAAATAACCAAAAATCTCAAAAAATCCCTCCACCAGTTGACCTGATATTGTTTTATTGTTAATAAGCTTAAAAATATATACAAGTATTTTTTTATTATATTTACATACTGATAAGTATCAATGTTAGGATTAAAAATGGTCAGGCAAACATTTAACAAGTGGTGTATTGGTTCACTTAAAAATACAGCATATTTTATTGGGTCATCATAGTTTTGAGATACAAAAAAATAAAGAGCAGCAATAAAAGTTTCTAAATTGAGACATTTAAAATTAGCTTAATATATATAGTATCCTACTAATACAAAACAAAAATCGATAGCCAAAAATAGCCTGTTGCCGATAAAATTTCATATGCTGGCCCAGCATTTCCCACTGGCAACAAATGGTATCGACTGGTATCTGCAAGTAGTGTTAGACAACAAGCTTGCCTGCACTAATCCAGGGTTTGTCACTGAAGGCACAAGTCACCTTTGCTGCACCATTTCTACCTCAGTACTGATACAGCAAAGGCTGCTAGTCCAAGATTTCCCACTGAAAGCAATATTGATGTTATATCGACACTTGAAAGCACTACCTTGTATCGACATGAACCTACCTGCACTAATTCAGGGTTGTCTACTGGAGGCACTTAGCATGCTTAATCAATACAGTGTATAAAAGGCATGTCACTTAAAAATTTCCCCCACTCACCCTTTGCAAAAGGAATCAGTGATTTTTTGCAGCCTTATGACTTTTGTTGGCTCGGCCCATGCTAGATAAATAGTGTCATGATCAATACTGGCAGCAATAAAGTAATAACAGGGCATTACAGCATCATTAAATATTGTTTACTTGTTTATGGTATTAACTAAAGGCTTATAATCGATTGCAATTGAGGTCAAAAAACTGGGAAATGTAAACAAAGATTACAGTTAATACTAGCAAAAATAAAATAATAGTAGTAACATATACAGTTTGACAAAGCATTGCTTGCCTGTGGCTATAGAATATAAAACTTGTGGATGATTGTGGATTGATAGTTGAGAGGTTAGGAATCGACAAAGTTAAAGCTAGCTATTAATTGGTTAGTAAAATGTAAAAAAAAAAAAAAAAAAGTATATATGTCAAGCAAAAGCTATAACAAGTTGGTAAAAATACAAGGGCAGCTAGTGTATTGCTTATACTGGTCGGCAGAAGGAACTGTATAGTAGCAAGATGAAACTGAACACTATAAATCGATCACAATTTTTTTTTTTAAAAATCGATCATGTCCAATCTTATTTCTCAGATTTACATTTATATTTGTAATATTGATCTACCATATTATCAATTTTTAACAATTATAACTTTTAACAATTACGATTTTTAACAATTATTGTACTTGCACTAGATCAACAATTACATTTCTCCTGATTATAATTTTAGTATTTATGACAACAATACCTGTTTTGAAATTAGCTGTTTTAACAATTGTTCCTTCAATAAAACAATCTATAAAATATACATTTGTTTTTGTTTTTTGATTTTTTAAAAATCAAATCCATTAGAAACAAGATTACCAGGTCATTTTAAAAATATAAAATTAGCAAGATAACATAAGCTGGGTTCAGATTTTGTTATAAAGATAGAAATTAGATTATAATATTCTATTTATAAAAGTATTAGAAGCTAAAGTATTCTATTTATAAGAAACACTTGAATAGTATAATATAAATAAAAATAATATTATATTTTAATAAGATAATAGTCCCAAATATACTTCAAAACTTGCTAGAGCCTGAATTGATAATAATAATATTAATATTCTTGAATAGCCTACCCAGTTACCTGATATTAATCTAATGGAGCATCTTTGAAGTGAAGTTAAATATCAATTATATACAGTACATTTAAACAAATTATGAGTAAAGAAGATTTATGGAATAAATTACAAGATATTTGGAATAATATTAAATTAGAAAAATATATTAAGTTAATTGAAACAATGCCAGAAAGAATTAATGATATTATTAAAGCAAAGGTAAATATACTGAGTGTTAATTTTTTTATTAATGTGTAGCATAGACTGAACTCAGTTTTAGTTAATTTATCTTTATTTGTTATAATTTATTTATTAGTATTATTCAATGTATAACATAAACTGAATTCAGTTTTTCTAAATGTATTATTAAATTTATTTTTTATTATTAAAAATAATAAACTGAACTTATAATTATAATAAGTCACAAAAAAAAATTGCAAATAATACTAATTTAAAAAAAATTAAGAGCTTTTAATTTCTTTTATAAAAGTATCCCATTCATTATTTCAAAAATTTTCTAACTATATTATTGTCACACTATCAACAATATTTAATAAAACCCAATTATTATTAAGAGTGTTCAATAATTCTATTAAACAAGGACCAGCCACAATGAATGTATACAATTTTTGTGTAGAAATGCTTCCTAAAAATCCCGGAATATCAATATTTAAATCCAAATTATCACTTGATTCCCTTCTCTTTCTTTTTCCACCTTGGATATGTTGAACTCTAAATTTGCTTGATTTTGTGTCACTAACATTAAAGAGGTTCTGGAGTAAACTTTTGCTCATAAGAAAGGCTTGAACCTGAGAAGCCATCTTTGTATCTTTTTTTCGAGGCATATTTGAAAATCCATTCTTTTAGATAACTATATGCTTGCTCAAATTCGTAAAGAAATCTTAATGACATCCTTTATGAAACTTCAGAATAATAATGAAGATGTTAATCTTCTGGATTGATTCGTAGCATATACTTATCAAAGTCAAAAATATTAATATTCATCTTTTTATGGATTCAGATTCCTCCAAATTGATTGTTCTCGAAAATTTCTTAACTCTAAAATCTTGAGAAATATTTGGTGCATACCTTAAGAGAATTATTTGATCATTGAGATCCAAACTCAAAACACTTAAAAATAAAGATTCTCCCACATTATCTTCGGTATCATTACTTTGAGAAAAAATTGAACTCGGTAAGGCACCTTTTATTTCAGTAACATTGAATTCTGCAGTACCTGATTTCTTACGGATATTTGCAATTTTCTTCAAATATCCAATTAAATTTTTAATATCGTCAGCTTTTCGGATCCCAAAATTTTAATTATAAAAAGGTATCACTTTCACAATTCTGATTTATACTTTAGCAATTCATTATATAATTGAAATACCTGCAACTTGTTCCCTTTAGTATATAGTTTTCCAGTTCATTAGTAAACTTCCGTGAATATGAGGTAATAGCAAATTATGTGAATGGTACAGATGTCTTCAATTGGATCTTGATTCCTAAAGATAGAATTTGTTTTAGCATTATTAAAAATAAATAAAATTAACAAAACTATAATTACATTTATTCTCATTATTCTTATAATTATAATCTTTTCTTTTCTTTTTTTTCGGATTGCCTAATTCTATAATAAATTAATAAAATAAAATAATTCAAAATAAGATTATGTTAAATAGAACATATCTATATTAAGATTTTTTAGAAGTATTTCATTATTACTATTCACTTATTTCTTTTCTTTTTTCAATTTTTCTAAATAGAATTGATAAGAATTAGTAACATAAGCTGAATTCAGATTTTGTTAAATTGAAAATACCTATATTATCCTCACTATATTTGCTATCATTATTGTTGCTACCTATCTGCCCTTTCTCTTTTCTCAATTCATCTATTTTAGCAAATAGAATTAACTAAGTAACATAAGCTGAACTCAGATTGTGTTAAATTGAATGTACCTATATTATCCTCACTATATTTGCTATTATTATTGTTGCTATCTGCCTGCCCTTTTTCTTTTCTCAATTTATCTATTTTAACAAATAGAATTAACAAAGTAATATAAGTCAAACTCAGATTGTGTTAAATTGAACGTACCTATATTGTCTTTGCTATATTCATCATCACTGTTGCTACTCACCCACCCTTTCACTTTTTTTGATTTGCCTATTTTAGCAAATAGAATTAGCTAAGTAATATAAGCTGAACTTGGATTGTATTAAATTTGAACGTATCTATATTGTCTTTGCTATATTCATCATAATCACTGTTGCTATCCATCCACTCTTTTTCTTTTCATGATTCACCTATTTTACTACTACTCACTTGCTTTTTCAATTCACCTATTTTGCTACTCAATCACTTTTTTAATTCGTCTATTTTAATGGATATAATTAATGAAAAAACAAAAGCTGATCTCGGATTATGTTAAATATACACATGCATATATATGTATCCAGTTGAATAGACTTCATTAATTCAGTCCTGCATGATAAATCTAAAAATTTGATTTGTTAGTATAACTTTTTAAAAAAATTATTAACATATGATTTTTTTTTTTTTTTACCAATATGTTGAATTGACCATATCAATTTATTTGTGCTTGAGCCAATTTCTATTATAAGAATTATAAATAAAATTAATTCATACCACATTCTATTGATAATTACAAACTAAAAAAAAATACATATTCAAAAATTCTTCATATTTTACTTTCTAGTTATTGTTATCTATGCTTACATTGTCCCTCATCTCAAGAATAATATCTAGCTTTTTTGAAATTTCTTCCCTTCTAATATCTGTGGCAGAAGCAGTAAATATGAATTGTTTTCGAGCACTATTGGTATATGTAGCTTCTATTTCATTATCAATAAATTTGACTTTATGAATACGTCGATCAAAATTATAAAAAGAGGTAAGGTATAATGATCGTATCAAATCATTATGAGCTAAAAAAAGATTAGAGTTATTTATTATTAAATTTAAATATTCAGCAAAAGCCAAACTCAGCCTGTGCAAAAGAAAAATAAGCATTTATCCATAATTAAGTGACAATAGAAAGTGAGAAATAGGAGTAAAAGATGAAGGGTTAAAAGAAAAAAAAGAAAAGAAAAAGCTATATTTATGGATGTCATAATTACATATTATATGTAATTGCTGTCTACTCATTACTTAATTATGTATTATATTACATTAGTGTATATGATCATTGAAGGTTTCAAGTTATTATAAATTTTTTGATTAATCATAGTTTGTAACCAAATTGTCATTTTTACCTAAAACCTATATATCATAAAATAAATATATAAAACTTTTATAAATTAATTAAAAAAATTAAATTGGAGTCAAAAAACTAATAAAAAAACTCTTTCTGCTGATCCACATTTTTTCAAAAAATTTCCTTTTTTGGTAATTTTTTTAAAAAAATCACAAAAACTCTTCCACACAAAAACAAACTTCAAAGGACATAACCATCCATTCCTAGGCAACAAAATCTACATTACAACAAACAAGAAAAGAGTTTTGCTCAGCTTGAAAGACAAATA
>CAJVPT010001019.1:0-24012 GCA_910592055.1 Acaulospora colombiana
TTTACTACAGTTGCAAGTAATTTTTGCTTTTTTGAGATTTTTTCTTAAACTTTTGTTAAGTAAAGCTGAAATTGAATACTTTTTTGATATTTTGAAAATTGGCAAATAGTAACATAAAGTGGCAAATTTGTAATTGATATATAAATAGCTTCAAATTGTAATATAATACAAGTGTAATATGATGAATAATATATAGTATAATATAGTATGTGACTTCAAATTGTAATATAATATAATGAATAATAATATAATATTATATGCAGCCCCAAATTGTATTAAAACAATACGAATAATTTTATTTAAATATTCCTTTAATTTGATTTTTTTTTCCAATATCTAAAATGTCAGAACAAAAAAAACCAATTGGATGCATTTTTTACAGTAAACAGCTACCTTTATCTTCACAGCCTTCACAATCTTCCCTGCCATCACAAACTTCCTTCGCATCAACTGCATCAGAAGTAGCAACAATTCATTCAATAATATCTGGTGCCAAATCTTCAATTCCTACTATGACTGCCAAATTGTTTAGAAGAAGGCCATCTATTGTATTGCTTGAAATATTGGCATTTGAAGTTATACGAATATCAATATCAAAAGTTGAATTGTCACCCAAAACTTGAACCAGGGAGGATATTGAAAAAGGTTAGAATTAAATTATTGTCAAATTATTAAAAATTATCTTTATTAATCAAACAATTTATTTAGAAAACAAAGAATTATGTATGCAGGTCAAAACACTAGAAAGAGAAAATGCCAAATTTGTAAAACAATTAGACCTAATGGAATATATTAACAAGAAGTTTTCCTAAGAATCAGAACAACAAAAAAATGAAATAGAAGATTTAAAAAAGAAAATTGATCAGCTCAAATCTGTAAAACCTAAACTTGTTGTAGAATTTAGAGTAGCCAATATATCAGAAACTAAAAGTTTGTCAAGTTTAAGAAAGTACTGAAGAATTTAATCTAGGAGAAGTAGTAAAGAGGTAAAACCGGTTACTGAATATAAGCCAAAATCAGAAGAAACAAAAGCAGAAATGAAGGCCTTAATGAAAACTATTTTTGATGAATATAAACTGAGAATAAATAAAGTTTTTTCGAGTGATGTGAATAAAAAAATATTACAAAAGTTGATACCCAAATTAATAAAATCCATGGTATCACATTTTAATCCCTCACAAAAGCAAATAAATGAATAGTTAGATGCTTTACATTGTCATTAGAGAGAAAGATATCAGAAGGCAAAAACTGGAAAACTGGAAGCAGACAATCATCACTTATATACAAATAGTCAGTTAAATGAAGTAAGATTAATAATATTCTGCATTTATACTACCTTCAAGTTAATGAATAATTAGAAAAAAGCACGAAAAATTAAAAGTATACAGTCGCTTATTGAACGAAGGTCAAAGAAAGTTGCCAAATATTGGAATGATATAATTAAAGAAACAAAGGTACATTCACCTGAAGAAAGTAACACTGAACCAGAAAACCCCACTAAAAGAGGAATAAGTCAGTTGGTATTTTGAAGAGATATTTTTTGGCAAAATATTATATACTGAATAATTACAATATTAATCATAATTACTTAAGGATTTGTTGATATATTTGGATAAACATTCGAAATCAATTCAAGCGTTCCAGCCAACTCGTAAATAATATTATGATGATTTAAATTTCTATAACGTGATGTCACCAGAAGGCTTGCCAAATTGAGCATATAGTTTGAAAGAAATTTTGGAACGTGAATAAGAAAAAGAGACAAAAAAAGAAAAAAAATCAACAGTTATAGTAAATTCAAAAGATGAAAAATTACTGAATATGAGGAATTATTAATGTATTCAGAGGGTGAGGAACAAACTAGAGAAAATACACGAATAGGTGAAATTCGAGAGGCAGTTAGATTAGAAAAAAAAGCAAAAAATCTCGAAAAACATTTAATAAGGTAAAATCAATTGGGGTTAGTTTTAAAAGAGTCAAGCTGAGATCTTTAAAAAAAAAAAAAAAGCAAGTAGAAAAGAAGGAAGAGAAGGAAGAGAAGGAAGAGGAAAAAGAAAATGACAAATAATTTAATTAATTGAATTCATAATTTTTTAATAAATTTCATAAAATTTGAATTTTTTACCACAATAATTTTTTTGTTGAATTTTTTTTTCACAGTAATTTTTTTGCCAAATTTTTTGCCACAGTAATTTTTTTATCAAATTTTTTGCTACAGTATCAATTTTTTTGCTGAATTTTTTGTTACAATATCAATTTTTTTGCCAAATTTTTACCACAGTATCAATTTTTTTGCCAAATTTTTTGTCGCAGTACCAATTTTTTTGTCAAATTTTTTGCCACAGTATCAATTTTTTTACTAAATTTTTTATTGCAATATTGCTGGATTTTGTGTTGAATTTTTTTTTTTACAGAATGCCGATATTTTTTTGCTAATTTTTTGCTGATATTTTTAATGCTGAGTGGCAGCAATTATAAATAATTCGTCAATCTTTTTATTATTAATTTTTGTTAAATTTGGCAATAATTTGGCAACTGAATAATATAATTTTGACTAGTGAAAGAAGTAATCCTTCAAAACTTTCTTTATAAACATCTGCTTTATTTAACAGTAGTTATATTCTACTCTTCTTGTTTACCTTTTCTTTTTAAAAACTCTCTACCTAAGAAGATAATAGCAAGAAAACTTTTCTAGAAAGAAAAAACTAGATAAAAAAATATCCTTTTTCTCTTTCTTACAGAGGTCCCAAAGTCTAAAAAGAAGTGTGAACCAACAACTCCATGCCAGCCTAGAAAACTAACATTACTATCATAGATAGAAACAGTTTCTCTCTTAATGTGTAACAGTTTTTCTTGATTTTTCTGAAGGATTTTCCTACTCTATCTTGACCCTGAATTTTCCTATTACACCAGATTTTGAACAGATTGATTGGCTGAAGATTGAGATTGGTTATTCTATGGTTAGCAGAAATGTAAACAAGAATATATATGATACATAAAGTAAATACATTTTCTAAGCTCTATAAGAACCTTAGATCCATTATAAGTTATATATTAGATATGTAAATAGATAAATATCATATTAATTGTGGCCTCCTCTCTCACATTATTCTTTGAAAGCTATGGCTATGGAATAAGTACCTCTTCTATTGAAATAGAACTTCAAGAACTCATTCTATTCATGAAAGGTATAATTATTTTTCTATTTTAAAATCATTTTAGGATTTTTTTATTCTGATCCAAATAGTTTTTTTATTCTTGCATAATACAAAATACTACCAAACTTATACTTTTTCTCTGAACATATTTAGTATTGATGACAAGCTAAAATCATCAGGATTATAAAAAAGATATACTTTTTCTTTCAAGGAACTAGCAAGTTCACTATGGTATATTAGTTAGGAGGGATCTGGAAAAATTGAAGATCCAATAAGGGATGTCTAGTTTTTTTCTAGATAGTAATAATAGTAGAAATTTAATTCAATTGAATATCTTTGAACAACAAGTTGTCTAGTAAATCCATTAAAAATTGGGTTTTAGGGAGTTTAGTAATATAAATGATATATAGCTCCATGTGACAACCTTTGTAATCTCTGCATTAATTTGTATATTATTTTATCAAAGTCAATAAATATGATTGAACTTCTATTTAAAAAAAAAAATTGTTTGTTGAATCTTATATATATATTTTTATAAAGAATAGTATAACTATTATTTTTTTAATATATTATTGAGTTTGGATTATTTATTCTTTTTTCAAAAATTATTAAAAAAAAATTGTTTTTTAAAAAAGAAAATTAATATTAAAAAAAAAAAAAATATCTATATAATAATTAACTTGTTTTTTTTTTTTTGAGTATCCATAGCCACACTAGATTGTCAGTTTATTAATCAATTGAAAATATAAATATATTTTCATTCAAATAATATAATATATACTATAGCTAAACTATTATTCTAATCTAATCAGCTTATTATAAGCATAATAGTCTCTAAGTTCAGCCTTGGGGACAATATTTTGCTCTGTAGTATCTTTGGATAAAAATCCTCCTAATTCATTGCATTATTGCTAGTAGATTGTTATTACTGTATATCTAATTCAGTTGCTGGAATATAGGAAACTACAAAAAGATAGGTTGAAAAAAAGAAAAAAGAGATATCTAAAAATATTTAAATAAACAACAAGAAAATAAAAAAATAAAAATTGAAAAAAAGATTTCCAGCTTCCTCCAAAGACTTACTTCTCAAGACCTCTTCTCAATAAGAAATGCCTAAATGAAATATTCTTTCTTTTTCTAACTATCTGAGAAATTTATCTATTCTTGATCTTGATTTCCTTGTCATGTACTATTGAGGAGACTTATTGCCTAGTGATAGCCTTTACTTTCAAAATACACTTGGTTCCAACCTTCCTTGAGCAGTGATTTTTTATCTATCAGAGTAAAGGAGTAACTTATAATGAACCCCTGATTCTTATGTAATCTAGTAAAAACTGGATCATATTGTTTTAGTATAATACCTTTCAATAATCACACCTAGTTAAAGGAATTTTACTGATATACATCTTCTATTATCCAAAAGATCAGATTTTTCAATAATCTTTTTGCCTTGTAATAGTGAAAGGATCTTAAAAGAAATAGGAATTCTTATCGATTGCAATATCCTTTAACAACTTCTGGAGAAATGCATTTTCAACAGTAATCAAAGGATTGGAGCTTAGTATGGACTAGAAACTATTCAGTCTTATTGTCTGATCAGAATAAAAGGGAAATCTTGGTCTTGAACTTTGCCTGACTAGAATAATAGAAAAAAAAATCTTAGTTTGAATAAATAGCAACTTTTTTTTTACCTGGGAACTTGTTACTTGTATCTTATTGATCTCATGGAACTTGATCTATAGATTAATTCAATTGGAAAAGTGAAATAAACATAGAATAACAATCACTCTTTCAATTACCAATAATATTATCAGAACACTTGAGGTGACCAGTAGGAGCTTGTTTATATTCAATTACTAATGTATTTTATATTAATCAATCAGATATTAGGTAGCATTATGTTATCAAATATTCAAGATCAAACTGAGGTAAGCAAAATTCTTCAAGATAATTGTGAAAAATATTAGGCACTTTAACAGAATATAAGATAGTATATGGAAAGGTGAATAATAAGCTTTCCTTTGTTAATAGAACCTCTATTTCTTGTTATTTCCAGCTTTATGAGATGATATTCTATTTGTCAATTCTTTTACTTTCTAGAACCTTCTTGCCCTTAATAATAGAAGTGCATACTTAAGTCCTTTTAGGCTACTAGAGGCTTAAGTTTTTATTCAAAGAAGTTTATAAACAAGTAAGAGAGGATAGGAGAGATAAATTAAGACAAGTTTCAAGTTGTTTTAATGCAAATATAAAGACTTTATTAGCAAGGAAATATAAAACTTAATATGAATATCTTTTTTGTATATGGTTAAAAGATCAGTAAAAAAAGTTTATTTACAGTATATAATAATTAACTAGTTTTTTTTTTATCTGTAGCCATGCTAAATTGTCAGTTTATTAATTAATTACAAATATAATTATAGTTTTATTCAAGTAGTATAATATAGCTAAACTATTATTCTAATCTAATTAACTCATTATAAGCATAAAAGTATCCAAGTTCAACCTTGAAAACAATATTTTGCTTCACAATATCTTTGAATGAGAACTCTTTTAGTCTACTATATTATTGCTAGTAGGTTATCACCACTGTATGTCTTATAAAGCTGCTGAAATACAAAAAACTATAAAAGAATGAATTAAAAAAAAAGGGAAAGAGGATATTTAAAAATGTTTAAATAAATAACAAAAAAAATGAAAAGGTAAAAATTTGAAAAAAAGATTTCTAGCTTTCTCCAAGATCTACTTTTCAAGACTGCTTCTTAATAAGAAATACCTAATTAAAATATCCTTTCTTTTCCTGACTATCTGAGAAACTTATTTATTCTTAATCTTGATTTCCTTCTTATATATAATCTGAGAAAACTTATCACCTAGTAGGAGCCTTTACTTTCGATCCCAACCTTCCTTGGACAGTAATTTTTTATTTACCTGTGATAGAAAGGTGACTTATAATGAACCCTAGGTTCTCATATGATCTAGTAAAAACTGGATTATATTGTTTTAATATGATACTTTCTAGCAACCATGCCTAATTAAAGGAATTTTACTGATATACATTTTCCATTACTCAAAAGGTCAGATTTTCCAATAATCCTTTTGCCTTGTAATGGTGAAAGAATTTTGAAAGAGATGGGAATCCTCATCAATTGTGATATTTTTCAATAACTTTTGGAAAAATACATTTTCAACTATAACAAAGGATTAAAGTTTAGTATGAACTAGAGACTGTTTGGTCTTATTGCCTGATCAGAATAAGAAAGAAACCTTGGTTTTAAACTTTGCCTGACTGGAATAATAGAAAAAAAAGATCTCAGCTTGAATAAATAGTAGCTTTTTTATCACCTGGGGACTTGTTGCTCGTATTTTATTGATCTCATAGAACTTGATTTATAGGTTAATCCAATTGGAGAAGTAGAGTGGACATGGGGCATCAATCAACTCTTTCAATTATCCAGAACATATGAGGTAACCAGTAGGAGCTTGTTTATATATAATAATTAATTTGTTTTTATATATTATTAATTAAAAAATTATATTTAAAAATATAAGAAGTTTACTAAACTAGTTTAAATTAAATAAATAAAGTTTTGATTAAATACTTTAAATCGAATTTAAGAAATAATATTTTACTTCTCTAATAGATTAATATTTTTTATATTTAATAAAATTATTATTATTATAAATTATTTTAAAAAATAATAAATTAAATTAATATATGAAAGAAAAAAAAATAATAAATTATCTCTTTCCACAGATCCTCTGATCACACACAAAAAAAATGTTCACAAGAAGTTTTTACACTTTCTTGCTAATAAAGTCTTAACACTTTCCTTAAAACAACTTGAAATATGACTTCAAAAGTCACTTCTACCCTTTCTCTTTTGTTTACAAACCTCTTCACTCAAAAACTTGACTTCTAGTGACCAAGAAAAGTCAAGTAATACCTTTGATATCAATGGCAAGAAAGTTCTAAAGAAAAAAGAATTGACTGTGAAGTACCTAAAAGTCTTTCTAACCTTTGAAGCGAGAGGTTTATAGAGGTTTTCTGCAGTAAAAAGACTTATTTTCTCCCTTTTTGACTGTTTTGGTCCTCTTAGAGTTCTTATGTTTATGGTTATCTAGGAAATTTTACCTACTTCAGTTTGACCCTGAATTTTGGATAGCACAAATCCTCATCAAAGGTGATTGGCTGACATGAAACATATCAGTTTTTGAAATATAAATAAACTACTATTGGTTCACTTACATGTTTCGATACATTATTGATGATATAGGAAAGAAAGTTTTAGAAAAAAGTGTCTCCTCCAATTGTATATATTCAACCTCCAGGAAACAATTATAATACCAAAAGGTGAGCGATAGAAGAAATAAAAGATCCAACTTCCATCTTTTATTAAGTTCTTCAGGTGGTGAAAAAACTTTCTTGAATAAAAGCTAAGGTTTCCAAGCTTCTATCCTGGTCAGGCAAAGTTCTTGAAAAGATTTCTTTATCCTAGTCAGGCAAACTCTTTTGTAATATAGTACTGGCCTCACTAGTGATAAGCAAATCCATACATCGACAGAAGGATAAGTTCCTCAAATATTCTTCTTGAAGTTATTTTCAGGAATGACTAACTTCCTCAAATATCATGAAGCTTAGAGAAAATCTCAATTAGGCAAACCCCTTTCGAAAGAAAACTGTGAAATGGAGCAAGAATCTTTTGGAAGGCTTTGAATTTTATTTCCTCTTTCCCTTCTCCTTTCCTCAATACCAACTTTAGCAATTTATCATTTTTCGGAATAATCTACAGTGACAAACTATTGGCAATGACCTTGGTTGACTTAGAGGCATTATAGCCAAGCTACTAGGAGAGTGAAATATTGTTCCCTAAATCTGACTTAAAGTACCTAGTTTAGACTTAGTTTTTTTTAGTCTGAATTAGCTTAGTGGACTCCTTATATTTTTTAAGTAATGTAGTCCTTTAACTAATAATGTACAATGACAAGTTAATCACTTTGTGAAAGTCTATAAAATATTTAGGTATTTCTCAATATCTTAATAAAGATATACCATTGCAGCATAATTGTGAATTAAAAAAAAAAAATAAATAAATAAAAAATAACAATAATAATAAATATTCAAAAAATTTTTAAAAGATTTTTATTCAAATAAATCAAAAAAATTATTTAATTAAAAAATTTTTTAGTTTTAAATTATTTGAAAACTTATTTATTAATTAATAAGAATATATACTATTTAAAAAACTTATTATTATTTATTTATTTTTTTATCATCTATCAAGTTAGTTATGTGTGCTTTATTAAATGTTTATAAGCTATACATTAAAATGAGATGCTAAAGTTAATTATCAAACCAACTTACTTGTCTTGATTATATTATCCCTCTAAGTACAACTTCAAAAATAATTTATTGTTTCACTAGTAGTTTAGGTGAAGATCCTTTCAATTTCTAATATTATTGCTTGTAGATCACCATTATAGATAGATCACTTGTTTGAGTTTTGACAAAGATCAAAACTTCAATCACTTCATACCATATTTTATATTATTTAGTAAAATTTCTTCTAACTTCTTGTTTTTGATTTTTTTCTTTTTATATATTGATTTTTTTATGAATAGACTTTTTATACTCTTGATTTTACTTTATTGATTTTATGAACATATTAACCTTATCTTGTTATTTTTGTGGATTTTGAACATTTGTTTTTACTTGATTACCTTCTCATATCTGACATTTTATATTTTATTTTGAAAGTAATTATATACTTTCTTTTGTATTTTCATTATCTATTTTTTTATCTCTTTTTTAACTCTTTTATTATAATATTTCAAATTGACTATTTTTATAATTAAGTCTTCTTCTATTAGTCCTATATGGAAATTGAATATATTTTAATTGATTTCTGAGATCCTTTCTATCAGTTTTATTATCTGTTTATCAATCTCTTCTATTTCCATCCTATTATTTATCATTAAGTTTAGCTCTTTTTTTTTAGATTTTTTTTTTCTATCTTTCAAAAGCTTTTTGAATTCTTTCAAGACTTCTTCTATTTCTTTTTATTACATCTTATTCCACTGAATCTTATAAGTTAAGTATTCTAGCAAGTGTTTTATTGTTTCCTTTCCTGGATACACATAATATATTTATTTGTTTATAAAGATCTAATATTCTTATAGGTAGCTTAGTTAATGTTGATAACTTATTATTGATTAACTAAATGAAAAAGCTTTTATCTTGTGAGCTCTTAAAAGAGATATTCTATATATATACATTTTTTAATTGTTTTCATACTAGATCTTATGTGTATCTATACTAGTCTTGAATTTGTTAATTCCATCTTTTCTTAGTTCTACCTTCTACTTTGAGTTTTTCATTAGTAGGTCATTACTTAGTTATTTGTTTTTTTAATAATTTGTCTTATAGAGATATCTAGTACTATATCTTACTATTTGATTTTTATAATAATCTTGGATGAAACAAGATTATTCTATTTTATCATTGAGAACTTTAGACTTCTTTGACAAAGATATTTTGTTTCTTTACTATACTAAATATTGGAATGTACCTTGATCTTAATAAGCTTGAGATCTAGCTTTTTTTTCTTTATAAGATTCAATATTAATATCTACAAAGGACAATTCTATTCTTTTAACTATCTTTTGTGAGGCATTTTGGGATTCTCCTTTTCTATAGTTTTTTATTTTAAGATATAGACTTAACTATTTATATAGATATTAACCTTGCTATCTACTGGAGCTACTAGTAGTATAGTTATTATTGCTATTGATTTTATACTAGTAAATGAAAGCTAATTGACTACTCCAATTTGGAACTTACTTTCTTTTTCTACCTCTTCTATTTATATTCATACTACTTCCATCTTCATATTTGTACTTTTATAGTTTATAAGAGATTTATTAGAGTAAAAGGTCATTATTTTTTTTCTTTTTTTATTGTATTTAAATATTTCAATTAGATGAATTTGTTAAGTATCTTTTTCTATATAATCTTTAATAATATTTTTTTCTCAATATTCTATTTCAACCTGTAGTATTCTTTTATTTGAGATAGTTATTGGATTACTATAGATTGTTCTATATATCATTCCTTTTAATACTTCTTTGAAACTTAGAATTTATAATAATTAGGCTCTTCTGATAGACTTTTTTGTATTGAGATAGAAAATCAAATATATTTTTTCTATACTTGATTCAATTATATATCAGCCTTCTATATTTATACCTTTTATGTATCCTTGACACTAATTTAGTTTTGATTCTTGCTTTTTAAAAAAGCTAATACATCTAAAGTATTATATTGTAAGATATTTTTTAAACTATCTGTTATTGTTGAAACTTGTTTCTTATAATCACCAGAATTTCTATTATTTATCAAAATTGAAGTTGAAGGTAGAATACTGTATTTTAAACTTCATTTTATCCATTCTTTTTTTCAGGATCCCATGAGCTGTTTTAATTTATTTTTCAGCATTATTTTAATTATAAGTAGATTATCATTTTAATATAGGTTCTTTACTTGTTTTCAATAAAAGTTAAAGCATTTATCAATTTCATACTTTTTTTATTTTATAGTTAACTAGCTGATCTATATATATTAGTTTATTGTTTCTAAGAAATAAAATAGTTTTTCAATACCTTTTCATTAACAATTATTCTTTAATTGAACTATTTTCTTAACTTTATTCAAAAATAATATTATATTTCTAGCTTTGAAAGATAATGCCTATATCCTTGATTAGTTTCAGTACTTATAGCATAAAGTTCCTTTTTTCTAAAAGATTATCAGTGAATTGCAAGTAAGTAGATTGATTGACTTCTAGTATTTGACCAGTGTTTACTTAAGTTTGATAATAATTGTGATTTTAACTGATCCTAAATTATTTAATTTATTGTCCAATCCTATTATTTGACTTTCTTTTTGTAATATCCAAACACTCTTTAAGCTATAAATCTTGGAATAATATATTGCACTATTAAATATTGATCAGCATAGTATAGCATTATTAGTTGAAAAGTTTATCTGTATTTAATATACTTTGGATTATACTTGTGATATTTTTCTTGTAAAGTAGGTATCTTTTTATTTGTAAGCTTATTATATGCTGCTTTATATATTTGTTCTTCAAACATCTTTTATATTTTGTTTATTTGAACTTCTCTTCTATTTTTCTTATAATAAAAGATTTAATATTATTTTAAACTTATAGTTTATACTTTCTCAGAATGCCTACTATTGTTCTACTATTAATTTTTTTATATTAATTCTTCTTTTATTCTTTATAACTAGTTTATTAATGATATCTCTTATAAAGAAATTGACATTACATAATATTATTAGTAATATTGTATAATTACTATCTATGATTTCTTCCATACTTTGATTATTGAACTGTAGTAATAGAAATTTTATAAGGTTTTGTGATATCCATATATAATTTATTTGACTACTGCTAGTGACATTTTATATTGTTAAAATTTCGTTCTTTTCTTTTCATACTATTTGAGTATTTATGAAAGTCCATTCATTTAGAAAGTTAAAATAGTTGAATTTCTGAACATCAAAATAGTTTAAATGTTGCTTTGGAAATTGATGCTCTATCTTTTGTAGGGTTATACAGTATATAGTATTGAAGTTTTTTATAATTATTATAAGAAACTCTATTTATACTTTTTTTTAATGAAGTTTTATACTTTCTTTTATATCTTTTTACTTTATTACTTGTTTGAGGAGATATAAATCTGGATAATATAGATTTTATTTCTTTTTATAAGTATATTGACTACTATTATGTATTCTTTGCTTTTTCCACCAATGTTACTTTTTTTTTCAGATCGTTTTTTATCAATATATTAACTCCTGTACTATAGGGAGTATTTTTGTTAATACTATGAAAGTGCTTGTATTTCATTTGATTTTGAAAGATCTATTTTGCCTTTACTTTAGGTAGCACTTTTCATAATTCTAATACTTTGTTTCTATATTTCTTCTATATGATTATGTTGATTTATATTATTAGTAATATCTTTGATATTATGTATTCCTATTCTTATTACTTTTTTCCAAATATCTTTTTTTCTTTTCTTTTCTTTTATTTGCATTCTTTTATTTTTTCTTTTCATGAATTTATTTTACTCTTCCTATTATACTTTGTCCTTATTATTTATTTGAATATTAGAAATAAGGAATAAGTATTTTTTATCCTCCTGTAATTTAAGTGATACTTTTTTTAGGAGCAGTTGGCCCTCCTTCTGAGTGAATTTTTTTCAAGTTTGTTTATCTTTCTATTTAGTTTTTCAATTATTCTAGACAAAGCTAATAATAGTTTTTTGTACTTTATATTAGTCTTTAATTCTCAATTTTAATTTATTGTTAAAGTGTCTTTTTCAAGTCTTTCTTATTTTTAAAGTAAACTATTGCATAATCCTTTGATCCAAAGTAATCTTGTTTCTTGATATATAGAAGGTCTTTGCTTTTATTTGACTTAATGATCCAGATATTAGTTCTACTAATTCCATATAGTCTTAGAAAGTACTGCTTTCTTTTTTTAAATATCTAGGTGACTTTTTAATCATTGAGTTCTTTATGAGCTATTATCAATTTTACTTGATTGGATTTGATTTTGAGTATCTAGTATGGTTCCAATTTGATATACACGCAATATGTAAAGAGATAGATTCTAAATTTTTTTAGTGAAATGACATTCAATATTTTTCAATATTAATTATTTTATTATACTCTTCTATTGTCTTTTTAATCAATATGATGTACTTTAATTTATTTTTTACTAAAGAAAAGCTTTCTGGTTTGAAGAATCTTTTGTTTAAAGCATACTAGACATATATTTTTATCTCAATCCATTCTTTTGATAGAAAAGTTTTCTTTTTTTTTTTTTGTAATTAATTCTATATACTATATTGTATTCTCTTCTTTATTAATATCAAAAGTAATTTAGTGATTGCTATTGATGAATTCAATTTTGAAGAGATTCAATCTCTTGATTATACTTAAAGTTTCTTTAAAATATTTAATCTCTTCTCCTTTGTTATTACTTGATAGTGTGACTTGAAGTACTTTCAATTTGATTGTACCAATTTGTTTAATAAAATAAGAGTTAACTTTAAAGCCTTATATTCTATTCCATATGTTGTAAGAGATGTTTTCTATGATACAAGTTCCTTGGACTATTTCTTTGATCCTTTTTGCTTCTATTGTTCTGTTATGATTTAATTTTCTATTATAACTTCTCTAATAGAATTATCTTTCTTAATTTTGCAAAAGTTGATTAAATGTCTATTAGAACATTATCTATTTCTATAGTTTTTTTTGAATTGTAACTTGAGATATGACTTTCTATCTTATTTATTCATATATATTATATACCTTCTTTTAGAGTATAAGAGCTTCAAAGTTTTGTTTCTTGCCTTGTCTCTTTTTCCACAAGATAATAATATACTTTTTTAGCATATATTCTTTTACCAAAATTAAAGAGCCTAACTTTAATAAATTGATTATGATATTATTCAATATTAATATCAAGTGGTTTGCTTCTGCTTAAATATGTTATTGATCTTCTGTTTTGTATTTTAGTTCATATTGAAGTATTTTTGTCTTTCATAATTCTTGTTGAAAATTATGACTGGTATCTATTTTCTCAATACTTTTAGAATTTCTTTTTCACATCTTTCTAGAATTTTAATAATGTTTTACTCTTTTTGGATCATGTTGTTATATGGAATAGATAAACTATTACATATATTAGGTTGTTTTAATAATTTTGTTATTTTTTTACATATTAATATATATATAGAAAACTATATTTGATTATAAGTAATTGTGATCAGATAATCCTTATTAATATATTATTGATTCATATTTTTTTTAATCTTGTGTATTGGTCTTATTTATTTATATGTATATTACTTGTTTATTATATATAATACAGCTGAATTAATATGTGTTACTACTTTAAGCTGAATTGACATATCTTAATATTGTTAATTTGTTATGTTTAGGATATAGTTTAGGATATAGTTTAGGATATATTCACTTTATATATTCATGTTTATATGATATAAATAGATAGATCAGTTATTGTAATTATACTGTATATTGATAATCTTTATTGTTTATTTCAAGAGATCTAAATATTCTTCTAGGTTTTTTGAACCCTGAGCTTTAATTAATTTATTGGTTTAGATTATTGCTTCTAAAACCTCTCTTAGTATTTAAAAAAAAGTTAATCTGTACTGACTTGACTAAGAGCTTTGTGAAGTTAATTTTGAGTTTCAAGAAGCCTACTATAAATCAATTTATCTTTGCTTTCTTTTTTTCCTAAAGTAAATCAAAAGTAAAAGAATATTGCTACTAATAGTGATATCTTTTTTTTGTTATCAGAAGTCAACTATATATAATCCAAAAGAGAGTTATTGCTATCTCTCTTTAAAATTTTTTCTTGTTAGAAAGATTTTTTTAAGAAAATTATTATAAAAAGAAATTTTTTGAAAATTTGAGGATTAGTATAAAAAGTTTTTTTTTATTTAAAAAACTTAGTATCTTAAGTTTTTGAAATAAAAGGTCTTATCTTATATTTTTTAATTAGTAGATCTAAAATATATAACTTGATCAAAATAGTAATACTAATAGCATTTCAACTTTATTTGATTAAAATAGAAGCTTAAAGATCTTGATTTATTTTTTTTAGAAAGATCTTTTTACTATCTAAAAAACTTAATATAAGATAAAAGTATTATATTATATATTTTTACTCTTTTTTGATATTATAATTGTTTTTTTTTTTAATTTGCTCAATTAAAAAAAATCCTTTTATAAACTTTTTTATTATTATTAATAAGATTAAAAATTAATATATTTCATATTGACTAATTATTTTTAATAAGAATTATACTATTCAAAAATTTAGGATTAAAATAAAATATACAAAATTTCTTAAAAAATGCTAAAGGTAAAAGTTCTAAAGGAATTTAAGATAGTTAATAAAAAAAATAAATCTATTTATTATAAAAAATTTTTATAAACAACTTGTTTTAAAAAAAAAAAGTTTTCTAATATTTTGTAGTTAAATTTTTTTAAAAAACTTTTTACTATTATTAATAAAGATTTTATTCTGATTTTTTTAATTATTAAAAATCAAGTTATTAATTAAGTAATTTATAAACAAGAAAAAAAAAGTAAAAATATTTTTTAATGATATTTTTTAAATTGTTTTAAAAAAAGTATTAAGTTTTTATTAATCAAAAAATCAAAAAAAAATATTAAAAAAATATTTTTTTATATATAATTAAAGAATTAATAAAAAGAATATAGTCAACTCTCTCTAAATGTACTCTCTCTAAATATATACTCTCCTTAAGTACATGATATTTAAATTCCCAATCTCAGGAATTAGTGATAAGTATATATCCTTCCTGTTCTATACGTGCAATTGATTTTATAATTCCAAGGTCTCATTTCAATGTGAAAATATTCTTTATAAATGCATGTATGTGACTCTTGTACATTAATAGTATAATGGTAAAATACTTGTTTTTCAAGCAAGTTACTTTTATTCAACTCCTAGCTAATAAAGTATATTAAGTTACCAAATATGGCATAATTTTACTAAATCCATATTGTGTCAATTATTTACATCAGGTCATCTGATATTTAATTAGACTATTAGTACCTTCTATAAAGTGTTGCAAAAAAATGACAATTATAAATTATTATATTATTTAAGAATTACTGCACTGAAACATGTGATTTTATAAATATTGATAATATGATACATAATATTTTATCACATAAAAAATCAATAATCAATAAATTCTCTGTTACTTTTCAACACCTTTTCACATTATTTCCTCATCAAATTTACTAAATTTTATAAGATAGACTCAGATATCGCTTGTCATTCTTCAATAAGAAACTCTTCTAAATCCTTTAAATTTTGCGACATACAATTCTCTATATTTTTTTTAACAATGCCTCATAACCTTCTATTGAATTTAAGTTAGGACTATATAATGGTCAATCCATTACTTCAAAAACATTTTTTTAAAGGAAAGTTATTATGTAATTGCTTTTGCGCTTCAGATTATTATTCTGAAATCACTAAAACTCCCGACCAAGTATTTTTCTAATTTCCAGAATATATTCATTAAGTATACCAACATAAAATTTTACATTCATATTTTTTCTAAAACAAAATAATGAGGATTTACCCTCTATAAAAAATCCTCTCACACATTAATTTTCATATAATTCTTAGGAATACAGTGAACTAGTTGTAAATCCTTATGCCAGCATCTCGGTGTATTTCTAAGTAACTGAAAGGCTGTCTTATCCATAAAAAATGTATTTTCCCAGTTATCATTGAGATGCTTCTGGATTCATTTCATACGTGCTTGCTTATTTGCATCGTTGAGTATTGGAGTGTTTTATGGCAAACTATTTACATAGTCAATCCTATTAAAGTATCTTGAAATGGTACTATAGGATACTTCAATTCTATTTTTAACAAGTTTCGTAGCTATATTTCTTGTCGAAAGGTAAGGATTTCTATGAATATACTGACCTATAGCTCATACACCAGATTTTGTTGTTTGTCTATTACTACTAGTATGAGTTATTCCCAGTTCTTTTGATTTTTTTAATATTATTATAAATAGTTCTGAAGTAGATATTTGTTTTCATAAAGATTTCTTTTGCGGTATATACACCCTTATTCCATAACAATAAAATAACTTCACTTTATTAAGCTAGATTAATCGAAAAAATAAAAAAATTTTTGACATTTTTTTTTGTAACACCCTATATGACATGACATGAAAATTAATGAATAAATTTAACTATTGTGTTATAATTGTTTTATTTTATATTATGATTAATATGATTATTTAAAATATATATATTCACATAGTCATGACAGTAAAATTCGTCTTTCAATAAAGGCTATTTCTTCATGCCTCCAAAAAATAAGATTACTTTATCAAATGCTCAAAAATATGAGTTTTGTCTATATGCTCATGATAATAAAAAAACTTAAATAGAATATGTTAACTGGATTGAAAACAAATGTGAAGTTAGAATTAATAAATCTACAATAGTATAAATTCTTCAAAAAAAGATGTGTTACTATGTAATAAAATCACAATTCCAGATGCAAAAAGACACAGATCGGTTACATATCCAGAACCTGAACAGGCTATTAAAGAGTTTGTTTTAATATATTAACACCAAACCATATTAAGTGATACTATTTTAATCAGGCAGGTTAAATTATTAGCAAGTGGACTGGAAATTTCTGAAGGCACTTTAAATTTTTCTATTAGATGGCTTCAAAAGTTTAAAATTCGAAATAACATTTAACAAATAAAACTTCAAGGAGAAGAAGCATTAGTTAATTTAACTATCATTGCTGATAGTATGCTGCAATTGCATAATATATATAGTAATTATCCTTCTGAATGAATTTACAATATGAATAAAACAACACTTTTCTATTGGTAGCTATAATAATATTTTGTTAAGATATTAATATAATAATAATATTAACTTTAATAATTTTTTTTAAACTGGAGTCAGATTAAACACTAGTTATAAAATATCTTATTGATCACAAAAAAAATAAATAATGTCTTTCACTTGCTCTTTGTGCAAATGCCAATGGATCATATAAATTAAATTTTTACATAGTTGACAAATATGCAAAACTCTGTTATTTTAATAATATTAATATTTATAATTTATTAGTAATATAATGAAATAATACAAATGCGTAGATGCTTTCATCTCTCTTTCAAGAATGGTTCTAGTATTTTAATAGAGAAGTTTTTAAAAAGTATGGTAACAGAAATATCTTATTACTTATTGATAATTGCTCATGTCAAAAGTTGACAGGTTTAGTGTTTCCATATGTTAACATTTGTTTCTTTCTATCAAATACAATCACAAAAATTCAGCCAATGGATGCTGATATAATAATAGCTTTTAAAAGATATTATCGTTACTATCAAATTTCATAAAATATCATTATAATTTACTCTACTTAATATTAATGTTGAAAAGAGATTCTAATGTGTTTATTTTTAGGTGAATATTGAAACAAGTTGAAGCTAAAGAGTAGATATCAAATTTAAAAATGAATTCTTACAAGCCCTTGAGTATATTATTAAAGTATAGAAAGAAATTACTGCTGACACCATTTAACATTGCTGATATCATATCAAAATTCTTCTTATCAGTATGGATATTGACTTGCACAATCTTTCAGACAATAGTTATGCAGTTGAAAATTTAATTTCTAATAAATTATGCAAAGTACTTGAAAAGCTTGATCTTTCAAATTTAATGAAAGTTGATGAGTTTTTGTTAATTGCTAAAGAAAACATTATTTATAAGGTACCTGATAACAATGAAACCATTAATGAACTTGTAGAAATATTTAGAATAGGAAAAAGTAATAGTAATCTGGAAGATATGAACAATAATACTGAAACAGTTATTATCAGTACTAGTGTTGCATTAAAAAGCTTGGAGATCATACAAACATTTTTGATTCAACAAGAAAATACAAAAGAACAAGTGAAAATGATGAATATTCTTGAAAGATATATTAGGATAAGAAAATTTAATATAATGCAACAGACAAGCATAGATTAATATTTTATGCAATAATTATTATTATTGTTATTATGTGAAAAGTCAATAAATTACAATAAAAATATATATTCTATTATTATGTGATTTACTAATACAAACTCTCTAAATGTATACTCATTGTTATTCCTAAATGCATACTCTCAACTTTCATTCCCAAGGGCATGCATTTAGGGAGAGTTAACTATAATTGACTTTTAATTTAATTAATTATAAATCCATTTTTTATTATATTAATAAATTTTAAGATTCTATTTTTAAATTACAATTATTATTTAAATATTTATAAATTTTTTTATTCTGATAATTTTTAAAAGTATTATTAAATATAAAATATTCAATTTGATATTTATTTAATAGATAGATAGTCTTAAACAAATTATTTTAAAAGCTATAATTAGTAACAAAATGATAATACTTTTTTAAGATTTTATATAAAAAATATTAACGAATCTAATTATTTTAATAATCTTTTTAATCTTAATCAAATTATTTTGAAAGCTATTATTAGTGCTAAAATATTATTACTTATTTAAGATTTTATATAAAAAATATTAAAGTATCTAAATATATAATTCTTTTATAATAATAAACTTGACTTGAACTAAATTAGGTTAGATAATTTAAACTAGTAATAGCGATTTTCTTTTTAAAGATCAGAAAGAAGATATTGTTAAATTAAATAGATAGTAAGCAAGATAAATTTTAATATGGAAATATATGTAAAAATCTTTTATAAATACTAATGAAAAAATTAGTAATCAATAAAATATACAGTATATCCATTAGTCAAAAACAAGTTTGCTAATAAATTTTATTATTTATCTTGTATTTTATGAAATTATGTAGATTAAAATGTGTTATTTTATATATAATATCAAGTTAGGTATTAACGGAATAAATTCAAATATTAAACTAAGAATGACTTATAAATATCATTGTTGAAATATCAAATTATAAAAAAACAATTATATTTTTGATAACATTATATGCCTTATGAACTCGAAAGAATCCTATTGTCTTTTATTTTTAGAATTTTTTTTCTTCTTTTTCTTTTCCTTCTCAGCTAAATAAATTGACAAAAAATCTTTAGTTTTTGAGGTCGATAACTTTGCAACACTACTGGTAATGTCTGAACTCAATATGGGTTTGGATCCTTTTAGCACTAATGCGATTTTACTATCTTCCTCATCATTGTAGCAGTCTTTCTTTACTTGTTTATGGTTCTTTTTGTACATAATCTGTAATGCGTTAGATTCCTCATCTTCGTCCCCACTTCTATGTGAACTCATATCTGTTAATTTACGCTTTAGTCTTATTTCAGAAGCCATTTTGCATTTAACATTATTTATTCCAATTCTAATTAGAATAAAATTGTATGCAATTAATAATAAATAGAAGGATCAGTAAGTTGCGATGTCGCGTACTATACCTTTCTATGTGTCGCTCTTGTAAAAACTTGGTCAATTCTTGCTGTCGCTTCATGTCTTCTTCTTTCTCTTTTACCTCTTCCTCAGGGTCTGCTTGTGGTAACCACGAGTCAACCATCGAGGAAATATTATCAAATTTAACATCAAGTTTCGTTCTTATGACTTCCAATTCTCCGAGATTTTTTTTTGAAAATGACATCTTTGTTACTATATTCTCATAGAATTTATCACCATTATATAGTTTGTTCACGTTACACGAAATTATAATATGCCCGGACGTAGATAGTATTTATACGATATTTTTATTTATTTTATTTTTATAAATACCCCTTTGTCAAGATAGCTATGATTTTTTTTAAAGGAAGATGAGGTTTAGTTTATTGAGTTTGAGTCAACAATTATATTTATTTATTGAAAAACAAAACTATATTAAGTATACTATATATACTGTATATATATATTTTTTTTATATTGCAAAGCTTTACTTTATTGATTGTATTGAAGTAACATTAGAGAAATAATCTATATTCTAAACTATACAGTATATATAATCTACTTATCAAATAAAATATTTTGTAACTAATATCACTTTATCAAGAATCAAGGAAATTAATATTATAATCTATCAGTATTAAAATGAATTTAAATAATATAAATTATTATTACTATTTCTATATTATAAATAAATTATTTTTTAAAATATAATATATTTCTTTCTTAAGTATTTTTAATATTACTATATTTAAAACCTTTTTTTTTTATTTTTGATCTCTTTTTTTAATTTATTTTTATTTTATTTACTATAAAATCTCTATTAATATTTTTTCAAATATTAATAAATTGAAAATTGTAAGAATTTTAAAATATAAAATAATTTGTTTAACACTATAAATTGTATAAACGCAAAAAAAAAAGAAATTAATATTTATATTATATAATAAAAAAAAAACTCTTTCTACTAATCCTCTGATCACATATAATAAAGATGTTCGCAAGAAATTTTTTTACTTTTTTGCTAATAAAGTCTTAATACTTTCTATAAAACTACTTAAAGTCAGATTTCAAGAATTATTTATATCTTTTCTTTATTGTTTACAAGTCTCTTTGCTCAAAACTTAATTTCTAGTAATAAAAAAAAATCAAGTAATATCTTTGATATTAACAGTAAGAAAGTTTTCAAAGGAAAAAGAACTGACTATAAAATATTTGAAGGTTCTTTTAATTTTTGAAATAAAAGGTTTACAGAAGTTTTGTTACAATTAAAAGACTTATCTTTTTTCTTTTAAACTATTCTAATTCTTTTAGAACTTTCATTTTTATAATTTTCTAGAAAATTTTGTTTACTTCAATTTGATCTTGAATTTTTGATAACACAAATCCTTATCAAAGATAATTGGTTAATATAAAATATATTAGTTTTGAAATATAAACAAATTCTTATTGATCATACTTATATGTTCAAATGATGTCATTGATAATTAAAAAGAATGTTTCGGAAATGTTTATCTCAAAAAAGCTTAAGTTACTTAATGAAAACTTTGATAATATTAAAAGATCAAGTTATGGAAAATATGAATTGCAAACTCTCATCTTTTATTTAAGTTCCTCAGATAGTAACAAAACTTTAATACAAAAAACTAAAATTTAAATACTTTTTTTAAAATATCCTAATCTAATACTTGTTTAAATAAAAAACTAATTAAATTAACTTGTTCAATATAGCAGATAGTGAAAAAGAAGATTTCTTCTAAGGTTTAAATAAAATAAAAAGACTATTTTAATTAGGTAGATTTCTTTTAAGAAGAGGTTGTTTTTATTTTTGGATTTTTTTGATAAACCTTGAATTGTTCCTTTTCCTTAATCGATTTTTTTTTTTTTTTTTTAATTTAGTAATTCATTTATTTTGAGGTCAATTAATGGTAACAAACTATTGACAATAATCCTAATAGATAAAGATCATTATTAATTTATTGGGAAAGTAAAGTATAATATTATTTTCAAATTTTGACTTAGAATATTTATATATAAAGATAAGTTAGTCACTTTATAAAAGTCTATAAATATTATAGATTTTGATTTAATTTTTCAACAAAAACAAATTATTATAATATGATTGCAAGTTAAAAAAAAAAAAAAAAAAAACTTATTATTCAATAATCTATTTTCTTTTTATTATTATAACAATTTTATTTTAAAAAATAAAGTTTAGATATATTTAATATACATACTGTATATATATATATACAATTGTTTTTAAAAGTTTGAGTCTACTTACTATATTTTTATTATAAATTTTAACTTTGACAATTTTTAAACCCTTAATTATATATATATAGTAATTAAAAATTATAAAAATTATAAAAATTATATTTTAATACTTGTTTTGTTTATTATATATTTTTTATAAATTTTATATATAATTTTTAAAGTTTTATTATTGTTAAAAAAAATTTTTTTTATCAAATTTTTATTTTTAAAGAATTTTAATTGACTGTTATTATAAATCATATAATAATTAATAAAAAAAAAAATTTTTTTTAATAATAATAAAACTTTAAAATATATTAATAAAAAAAATTTTTTTAAAAAAATATAATAAGTATTAATATATAATATATATAAATTTTAAGGACATATGGATCCATAGCACTGTGATAGTGCTCCTAGATTACAATTACAAGGTTCATAATTCAATACCATATAATAATTATATGAAAGGTTTATGAAATGAAAAAACTGCCTATAATGTAAAACATAATCAGATATATAAAACAATGTTAATTATCTTTATTTTAGTTTCATATAAACAGGATTTTTCTACTCCCAGTTTTACAATAAGTAGATTTTTCTCCTTATAAAAGGCATAATAAATACAGCTAAATGCAAATAAATCTGAGATAGGTACAAAACTTGTAACTATATCAAGTTCATCAAGAACTATTTGAAAGGTATACTTTTCCTTTCATTAAACTAGCAAATCAAGACTTGACAAGTTAATTGGAAGAAATCTGAAAGGATTTAAGATCCAAAAAAGGGATATCTAGATTTACTAGATAGATAGTAGTAGAAATTTAATCTGATTAGATATTTCTGGGCAACAAGCCATCCAATAAATTCTTTAAAAGTAGGATTCTAGGAATATTTGTTAATAATAATAATAGAAATATATAATCACTGCAATTAAATTTGTAAATTGCTTTATTAATATTAATAAATGAGATTGAGTTTCAATTTCACAAAAACAAAAATATATATAAATTTTATTATTTTTGATTGTATAATTAACAATTTAAAAATTGTTAAAGTTAAAATTTATAATAAAAATATAGTAAGTAAACTTAAACTTTTAGAAACAACTATATATATGTTTTTTAATCTTCTGTTGGGCTAGCTATATGTGTTTTATTAAACAATTATAGACTATATATTATAATATAAATTGCTAAAACTAAAAACTCTAACTAGCTTACTTGTTTTTGTAATTATTACTCTAAGTATAACTTTAAAACTGATTTGTTATTTTATTAAGAGTTCAAGTAAAAATCCTTTTAACTCTTAATATCATTATCTATAAATTACTACTAAAGATTTGATATTTTAAATATATATTTATTAAACTTAATAGATATTATTATATTAAAACTCTTTCCACTAACTCTTTCCTGTTGACCACTTTTTGATAAAATAATTTTCTTATAAGGAATTTTTTCAAAAACAGCAAGAGATAGAAGTTTTTATCTCA
>CAJVPT010001020.1:0-24006 GCA_910592055.1 Acaulospora colombiana
CTATCAAGTATTGTGCAAGTTTTTGAAGCTGAAGCTGACATTCTCTCTTCATATTGAGTGGTAGTCAGTCTTTGTTTAGCTATTTGTTATATATTCCATAGTTCACTATGTTCGTCATGCTTTTTTGTGAGTCAGATTAGTATGTCGATAATATTCTTCTCTCTTTTATTTACTATTTGTAGAATCTTTTCAGTTTTGTTCATTGTGTACGTGTTATGAAAAATAATAATAGGGGTGGGTCATGTAGTGTTGATATTGTTATGTAGGATAGAAAAACCTTTTGCTGTTTTTCTTGTTGTTTTTAGTTATTCTTCTATTTTAATATGTGTCTTGATCTTGTTTTGATTAGACACATGTTGAGTATTCTATTTTATCTAGTATTGTTTATATATTTACATTAACTTGTTGTTGTGTTTACAGACTCCTGACACTTTGTTTATGTTGATCATTTTCTATTGTGGTAGTATTGATTTTTAATCTTACCAAATTTAGTTGCTCTTGTTATGCTGTTGTGATAAATCTTTGTCAAACTTATTTTGACAACAGCTTTATACACGTGTACATTTTTGTGTTACTTTGGTGAAGTGTTTTGATATATGTGACATTGGAATATGCATATTAGGCTGTTTAGACCTTGAGGAGCTTTGATATTCTTCTGAGTCTTGAGGGATTTGAGATTTGCTTGATTTATTGGGTGAATCTATTTGCTTTAAGATTCCTTATAGTGTCAAAAAAGGTATTAACCTACACTGGCCTGGCTGCAAGCTCTGTGAAGCTGATATTGGCTCCCCTTTTTTAACTGTAAATCAGCTTATGTTGTCTTATTTCCTTCTTCTTAGAAAAGAGAAAAAGATCAAGATTGTTGATTTATGTTGTATTTTCTCAGTGATCACCAGACTAAAACTATGCACTAAGTATTGTTCTGTACTAAGATGTCTCTTGTATGTTGGTATTGTAAGAGTATATATCTTGAGTTGTATATGTTATCTCTTTCCTTGGGTGTATTATCTAAAAAAAAAATTTCTAAGAATTTTTTAAAATCAGCGGAAAGAGATTTTTATTTATCTTTTATTTTTTTTCTATTTTTTTTTATTATATATATATATTCTTTTTTATATTCTTTATTTATTTATTTTTTTTTTATATTTATTTCTTTTTTATATTATTTACTTTTCTTTATTTTTTTAATATATTCTTTTTTGTCTTATTTTTCATAATAAATTTTTATTAATATTTTAATTTATTTATCTGTTTTAATTACTTTATTTATTTTTATTTATTTTTTTAATTTTTATTTTTTTTTTTACTACTATTTATTATTTTTTTTATCTCTATCTATTTTTAATTATACTTTACTAGTGTTCACAATTTTGATCCAAATTCAATTGATCCATGAATCAAATATGAATTAGATCAAATCAAATTTCAAAATTTTTAATTCGATCAGATTCAGATCAAATCAAATTTTAAATTTATAAAATTATCAGATTCAAATCAGATTCAGATCAAATCTAATTGGATTCAAATCAGATTTAGATCAAACCTGATATAATTCAAATTCAATATGGACCAGTCCATATAAATTGTTATATAATTATTTAATTTCATTTAAATTGAACTATCTAGGAAGTTAAAATTGAACTATTAGGAAATTAAAATATTTTTTTTTTAAAAAAATAATATAAAAGGCAAGTTAAAAAAAATCAATACTTGCTTTTCTTGATAATTTTTTAAACATTTCTTTGTAATATTATAGTTTTACAACTTAATTACTTTCATAATATCCTTTGTTTTGTTAATTTATTTCTTTTAAAAATGGAATATTAAAACTCATTTGATAGCATACAATTTGTATATGATGAAAGTAACAGTTTAACAAGTTATAAAAATATCAATATTGAAAATACTAATACAAGCAATTCATCGGAATCAGTCTCAGTTACCTCAACAATTTTTAGAAGTAAAGTATAAAAACACTTTATAAGAAGTAAAAGTTTTAAAGAGAACAAAAAGGCTATTTGTAAATATTGCAGTATGATATATACTTGTAGTGGAGACGGTACTTCTAATCTAATAAAATATCTTGAAAAAACTTATCTGCCAAAATTAAATATAATAACTGACAACACTGAAATTGACAATTTTTTTAAAATGAAGGTAATTTCAAATAATTTTTAAATTTTTAAAAAAAATACTATTAATTTTTTGTATTTATATATAGTAAACATATGACTCAACAAAAATAAAAAAAAAACTTGTTCAATGGATTGTTATCAATCAGTGACCTTTTACAGTTGTCAAGAATTGGCTTTTCTTGCTTTTATACAAACATTAACACCAAATACAAAAATACCATCAGCTACTTCTATTAAGACCTATATAATGGACTTTTGTTTAAATAATTAAGAAAAAATTCAAAAGATGTTACAAGAAATAGAAAGTTATATTTCATTTACACTTGATATTTGAATATCAGTTTCAATGAAAATATTTTTAAGTATAACTGTTCATTTTATTGATAAAGATTGAAGAATACAGAATATAATAAAAGACTTTATATAGCTGTGAGGTACCCATTCGAGCGAAAGTATTAGAGAAGCATTTTTATCATGTTTAAAAAAATTTATAATTCAAATGAAGGTAAATTTATTTATATATTTAAAATAAATATAATATAAGATTAAAACAGTTTATTTAATTTTAAAGATTCTGAGAATTACAACTGATAATGCTACAAATAATGTTGTATTTGCTAAATTGATAGAAGAGTGAAATAAAACTCAAGCAATACCTTTTAATACAATAGAAAATTATTTATGATATTTCACACATGTTATTAATTTCAGTGTATAAGAAGCTTTAAATATATTAGGAAAAAATCTAAAACAAGTAAGCTTATACAGTATATACAATATATTTTTTTGTTTTTTTTTGTTTTTTTTTTTAAAAACAATGACTCAGTCTTGGTTTATTAAAGTTTCAAGTTGTGGCAAAGGAATGTATATACAAGAAATGGTTACTAATAAAACACTCCTAGAATTGTCTGTGAGTAGTTGGAATTTTACGCTATTACTAGCACTTTGATTCCATAAGCTGGTTACTCTTTGAGGGCTTCATCAGTCGAGGATATACTACCTGTTTCTCAGTTGCTTTCAGTATCTCCATGTTGTGAAATTCTAGCTACTCCAATTCACAGGATGGCTTGTTGTCAGGGAGAATTACTCAGATCAATCTAATTCACACATCAAGAAAAAAGATTCATCGATCCTCCTAGATTCTCCCTAACTAATGTGCTCAAGAGAGCTACATCATCCCAAAAAAAATTTTGACCCTCTTATGTCTTGCCTGCTATACAACCCAACTTTGCTGTAGAGACTTTTTTTCAAATCTTTACCTATTTGATGGAGCTGAAGAAGGAACCTACTCAGTAGCCAGGAGTTGGTAACTACAATTATAAAACCCAGTTGTAGTATCTTGTAACCTTTACCATAATTGGATGGACTTTTTCTTGAAGGAACCAATGATGTAAATGAAGAGGTATCCTATATTCATCTGCACCAGCACAATGACTTATGGTGGACCCCAGGTTCTTATGAAGCTGAGGAAATGCATTCAGACATGTGAGGTGACCAATGGAAGCTTGTTTACATTCTTTTACTAATGTGAGCTCTATCTGTCCAATCACGGTGTAAGAACCTTTGTGCTACTTAAAATTCAGGGTCAAACTGAAGTAGGCAAAATTCACCAGAAAAAATCAAGAACAAGCATTATGAGAAGCCAAACAAATGACAAAAAAGTGGGAAAGTTGTCTCTTATCATTATAGAACTTTTGTGATGTTTCTCTACAGTATGAGATGACGGCACATTAGTTCTTCTTCCTTTCAGAACTTTCTTGCCATTGGTAGAAAAGATATTTCTTGACCTTTATGGTCACTAGAGGTCAAGTTTTTGTTTGAAGAGGATAGTAAGCAAGAGGAGGGGAGGTAGTTGATGACTCTTGAAGTTTCTTAAAGTTGATTTAAGGAGAATATTAAGACTTTATTAGCTTAGAAGTATAAAAACTTCTTGCGAATGTCTTTTTTGTGTATGGTCAAAGGATCAGTGGAAAGAGTTAGATTCTTAATTTGATAGTATATGTTTTTATATTTACTAATTTATTCCAGGAAACTCCACAAATTGGCAGCCCACAGTGTTAACAAATAAATTAAGTACTATATATTCATTGGGGTCAAAAGAGATTAAGATACAAATAGAGAATTAGAAAGTCGAATTGATTAAACAGGCTATACAATCAAAGGAGCATATGATAGATCTAATAAAGAGTCTTAGACACAACTATAAAAACAATACAAAGCAATTTACTTTCTTTACTGATGGATCTTATAAGCAATATACAAAAAACGAGAATGAACTTGAAATGGGTCTTGCATGGATTCAAATTAAAAACAATAAAATAATCAATCAATACTCAGTAGGGGAAATATCATGACCATCAGCTACAAGAGTAGAAATACTAGCCATATTTATTGCAATATTTACAATACCTAAAAATAAAAAAGCAACCATATATACAGATTGTAGTGCAGTCATCAAGATATGGAGGACAATCCAGTTACAAAGTTTATTTCCATAAGAAAATGGACAAAAATAAGTAACTGGTCACTATGGAACTGAATTAAGGACCTAGTACAAAAGAAAAACCTTTGCCTCATACTTAAAAAGATCAAGGTCCATCAAAACAATAAGTTCAACAATATCGCAGACAGATTAGCAAAGTAGGCCAGAAGAGAAAATCCTTTAACTTGGCAACAAACACCTGATTTGGATTAAGTTCCCACAATAGCAGCCTGGAAAAAACATACTATTGATATCAATATTAGAGATTTTCTTAAAAAATGGAACACTAAGAAAATAGGACTAGCCTAGACAGAGCAAAAACATATTCAAGACTGATGAACATACCCTAGTAAAGAAATTGACTGACAAATTTTCTGAAAACAATTCAATCCATATAATACACTTTATACCTCCTTTAGCACAAACAAGAACAAGAGATTTCTGGTAAAACTAACCCATGATAAGCTTCCTACCCTTCAAGTGATGCAGAAAAGAAAACCAGACTTATATTCAAGTACAATATGTTCAATATACAATTTACAAGAGGAAACACTAAAGCATTTTTTTGAATGTCTCAAGACCCAAAATGAAAGATCAGTTATATGGAACAAATTTCAAAATAAAATCCTTTGGTATATTATAAAAACAAAATATCTATCTGATGAGAGCCAGGCAGAAGTTAAAAAAGTAACAGGGAAATAGATTCAGAACATTAAATAACAGGATGAAAGCCTATATAATACAGTCTGTGGCTTTATACATAGAGGCAAGACTAAGATCCTGGAAAAGCACTTCAAAGTCCTCAAGATCCTAGCAACAACAACACAAGAGGCTATTGATAAATTTTGTAAAAAAATGAAAAAGACCTTCAAGAAAAAAGTCTGGAACAAATGCTATAGCATTACTATCAAATAGAAACAAAATCAAGAAATTATTAGCAAACTTAAAATACTTAAAGTATTAACTGATACAACTAGAAAAATGAATCAAGTTCTTAAGGAAGCCAATCACTTCTCTATTTGTCTCTCCAGAAATATAACAGAAGAAAAAGAAAACTCAGAATGAATAAAGTCTCAAGGAAATATAGTATATATAATAAATAGTTGAGTATCTAAAGATTTTAAATGGTTTAATTTTTAATTACAGTTAGAACTTCGGGAGATCTATAGTGATGAGCTGTAGGCAATGATCTGAGTGGCTAGAGAATAATCCAAGCCATAAAGGGACAAAATATCATCCTCTAAGTTGCATCTAGAGAAGATTAAACTTTGTAGATGGAAGGGTCAATATGTGAAAATCATAAAATATATAAATATTAAATATGTTTACAATAAAATAAACAAGCCATATCGGTCTGACTGTGGGTTAAAAAAAAAAAAAAAACAGTTGTAAAAATACAATCATTATCTCATTAATTGGAAAAATTAAATGATGCTTGCAAAAATCAATAAATAGAAACTTTAAAACCTATTTTATATGTAGAAACTTGGTGAAATTCAACATATAACATGGTTGTACATGCTATATAGCTAAAAACAGTATATTTATCTCATATTATTTAATATTTATTTAATATAATTAAACAGTTTACTATATATTTGTAGATAATTGAATATCTTACGATGTCAAGTCAAGAATTAAAAAACCATGCATTTACAGATAGTGATTGAAATGTACTAAATTGAACAATAGCAGAATTTTTGAGTATTTTTATGAAGCAACTATAATGATATTAGCATCAACATATTTCATACTTTCTATTACAATTCTATTATATAATATTTTAATAGACTATTTGAAAGATATTATCAATAATAATAGGAATAATTCAAATATTAAAAAAACAGCAAAAATATGTAAGGATAAAATTTTAAAATACTATAACAAAACAAATAAAATTTATACATTGCAGTTGGTTTTTTTTTTATCCTCTGTCAAGTTAGTTATGTGTAAAAATGGGTTTCTAAAGAGGGAGGCAAGGATATAAGTCAAATGTCCCTTACTAGGAAAAATTAAAATTTTTAAATTAATAACCATAAAAAAACTACCCACAATTGTTCTCTATCATCTAAATAATTAATTTATAGTATTTTTTGACTTTTGTCCCTATTAAAGTGAAGAGCTATGAATTTTGTTCCTTAAAAAGAAATATAAGTGATTTGCAAAATTTTATATACTAAATACTTTAGAGACTCATTATTAGTTATGTGTACTTTATTAAACATTTGTAAGCTGTACATATTAAATAAAATACTAAAGCTAAATCTCTAACTAACTCATTAATTTTGGTTGTATTACTTCTCTAAGTACAACTTTGGGAGTGATTTATCACTCTATTAGAGGTTCAGATAAAAACCCTTCTAACTTCTAGCATCATTGCCTATAGGTCACTACTGCAGATCACTCTTTTGAGCTTTGACAGAAATCAAAACCCCAGCCACTTCATACCATATTTCACTCCATTTAATATGATTTCTTCCAACTTTTTGTTTTTGACTCTTTTTTCTTCATATATTAGTTTCTCACTGGATCAACTTTTAGTGATTTTACCCTTCTTTTCCTAATTACGTAGATGTAATGGTCTTTTTATCTTGTCATATTTGCAAATTCCTAACTTCTGTTTCTATTCAATCACCTTTTCATATCTTGCATTCCATATTTTTTTTTAAAAGTGATTACATACTTTTTCTTGCATCTTCATTATCCATTTTCTAGCTTCTTTTCCAATTATCTTGCCATAACTAAAGATGGGTTTCTAAAGAGGAAAGCAGGGATATAAATCAAATATCTCTCACTAGAAAACATTAAAATTTTTAAATTAATAACTATAAAAAAACTATCCACAATTGTTCTCTATTATCTAAATCATTGATTTATAATATTTCCCAACTTTTGTCCCTAATAAAGTAAAAAGTCATGAATTTTGTCTCTCAAAAAAGAATATAAGTGATTTGCAAAATTTTATATACTAAATACTTTAGGGACCCATTATTAGTCATGACATGTCAAATCTGCTATATTGATAACCAGTTCTTTCTCTATTAGTCTCATACAGAAGCTAAGTGTGTCCTGACTGATTTGTGAGCTTCTTTCTACCAGTTTTGCTATCTGTTTGTCGATTTCTTCTATTTCTATCCTATTATCTATTCTTAAGCTTAACTCTTTCTCTTCTGATTCTATTTTCTTTTCTTTTAAGAGCTTTCTAAATCCTTTCAAGACTTCTTCGATTCCTTTTTGCCATGCCTCATTTCACTGAGTCTTGTAAGTTGGGTATTCTAGCAAGTGTTCTATTGTTCCCTCTTCCTGGTTACATATATTGTATTTCACTTGCTTGTAAAGATCTGATCTTCTTATAACCAGCTTCATAAGTGTTGATAGCTCATCATTGATCAATTTAGTGAAAAAGCTTTTGTTTCATGAGCTTTTAAATGATGTGTTCTATATATGTCCCTTATTAAAATATTTCCATACAAGGTTTCATGAGTATCTGTGATGGTCTTGAATTTGCTGATCACATTTCCTTTCAATTCTACCTTGAGTTGTCCATTGGTAGGCTGTTACTTTGTTATTAAATTTTTTAATAGCTTGTCTTATAGAGGTATTTAGCACTATATTATACTATTTAATTTTGTGATTATCTTGTGTAGAACCAATTTTTTCTATTTTATCACTGGCAATCTTAGTGCTTTTTTAGCCAAAGTATCTGCCTCTTCATTATATTGGATATTGGAGTGTGCCTTAACCTTGATAAGCTTGAGATCCAGCTTCTTTTTCTTTACGAGATTCAGCATACGTACTCATAGGGACCAGTTTTGTTTTTTTAACCATCTTTTGTGGGTCATTTTGAAATCTCTTTTTCTATAGTTTTTCATTTCAAGATGCAAGCTTGACTATCTGTAAAGATTTTGATCTTGCTATTTATTAGGACTACTAGTAGTATAGTAACTATTGCTACTAATTTTGCTCTAGTAAATGAAGGCCAATCCTCTACTCCAGTTTGAAACTTACTTTCTCTTCCTGCTTTTTCTATCTGTATCCATACTGCTTCTATTCTCATATTTGTACTTCCATAGTTTATGAGGGACTCATTGAAATAGAATATCATTAATTCTTTTTTTTACTTGTTACGGTTGAGTATTTCAATTAGATAGGATTAGTAGGCACCTTTTTCAACATGATCTTTGATAATATTTGTTTCTCAATCTTCTATTTCCGCTTGTAATACTCTTTCATTCTAGGTAGTTACTTGATTACTGTATATTGTTCTACCTATTGACCTTCCAATGCTTCTTTGGAAATTGGAATTTCCAGTAATTGGAATCTTTTAGTGGACTTTCTTGCATTGAGATAGGGGATCATATGTATTTTCTCTATACTTGTTTCAATTATACATCAGTTTTCTATCTTTATATCTTCTGTGCAATTTTGACTTTGGATTAGCTTTGATTCTTGATTTTTAATAGGACAAATATATTCAAAGTGTTTTATCTTTAGCTGTCTTGAAGTATTGTCTAGAATCAATTTTTCCCAAATTATTTGTTACTATTAAAATTTGCTTCTTGTAACCACTCAGAGTTTCTGTTGCTTGTCAAAGTTAATATTAAGAATGGAATGTTCTGGGCTCCATTTTATCCATTCTTCTTTCCAAGATTCTATAAGATGTTTTAATATATTTTCTTGTATTATCTTAGTTATAAATAGATATCATCCTGGAATAGATCATTTGCTTATATTCTGTAGCAATTGGAGCATTCGCCAGCTTCATAGTTCTTTTGTTTCATAGATAACTAGTTGATCTATATACATTATTTTATTGTTTCTGAGTAATGGAATTGCTTTCTTGTACTCTTCTATTGACAGGTATTCTTTAATTGAACTATTTCCTAAATTCCATTTGAAAATATCATTTCATTTCCAGCTTTGAAAGGTTATGCCTATATCCTTGGTCAGTTTTAGTACTTGCAGAAAGAAATTATTTTTTCCTGAGATATTATTTAGTGAATTACATATAAGCATATTGATAGGCTTCTAGTATCTAATTTGTGTTTACTTGAGTTTAATAATCGTTATGGTTCCAGCTGGTTCTGGATTATTTAATTTATTACACAATCCTGTTATCTGACTTTTTTTCTGTAACATTCAAACACTTTTTAAGTTATAAATCTTGGGATGATATATTATACTATTGGGTATTATTTGGCATAATATGGCCTTATTTTTGAACAGTTTTTTATATGCCATTATTAAGATGTTGCACATCTTCCAAGATAGTATACTGTATTGTATTCTGAATTCAATTCTCAGTATTAACACTTTATTCAAAATGTAAAGAGCTTGTTTGTCTATTAACTTTTTATTTTTTAGAGCTCTGGTAATCACATTAATTTCCTTAAGCAACCGTTCTTTGAGCTCAATAGCTGTTTTTTGGTTGCCTATCCAAATCCCTAGAAATATTGCTTATTCAGTTCTATCCAATTCTCTTATCATTTCTTTATTGACTCTTGCTTGGACTTCTTCCAGATACTGGTTTAGGTTGTTAATAGTAACTAGAACTGATTTATTACTATTAATCTGAGAGTCATTTGCTTTATAAAATATTCTTGCTTCTTCTAGTACTAATCGAAATTATGTTATTTGGCAGCTGAATTATTGCCAAATTCTTTTTGATTGCTGCCAGTCAGCATATTACATTTCGCAATAAAGTAACAATCAAAAATTCAGCTATCAAAAATTCAGCAATCAAAAACTCAGTAATCAAAAATTCAGCAATCAAAAATTCAGCAATCAAAAATTTGACAATCAAAAATTTATTCATTAAAAATTTAATAAAAAATTCATCAAAAATTTAATAATTATTTAGCAAAAATTTATTAAAAGTTCATCACAAAATTATTTATTAAAAATGATATTAATTTATTAAAAATTTATCAACTATTCATTAAAAATTTGGCAATAAAAATTTATAAAACTTGTGAAAAAAATCCTTTATATTTATAAATTATTTGGTATTATTTATATAATACATAATTAATTAAATTATAATAATATAAATGACATATTATATATTATATTATAGTTTATATTATTAATAATTTATAAATATTACCTCAATTCAAAAAATTTCGTGCATAAGTTCATCAATTTTTTTACTTTATTGTTGATGAATAGTTGCTGAATTTTAAATAAATAGTTAATACATAATTTAATGAATTAGTAATGAATTTTTAATGAATAGTTTTAATGAATGGTTGATGAATGGTTGCTGAATGGTTGACAAATAGTTGACAAATAATTGATGAATAGTTAACAAATAGTTGACAAATAGTTGATGAATAGTTGATGAATGGTTGACAAATAGTTAACAAATTTTTGACAAATAGTTGCAAATATAGTTGCCAAATAGTTGATGAATAGTGAATGAATAGTTGATAAATTTTTAATGAATTTTTAATGAATAGTTTTGATTGTCAATTTTTGTAGTTGCAATTTATTTATATTATTTTTTTTGCCAAATTGTTTATTTTTTGACAAATGTTCCACAAGTGATGGTATTTTTTGCCAAATGTTACATGAGTGGCAGTATGCGAATAATTTTTTTTTGACTAGTGAATATTAAAAATAAATTTAAATTAAAAATAAATAGTTAATAAAATATAAAAAAAAATATTGAATTATTTTAAAAGAAAAATATAAAATTTCAGATATTAAAGATTAATTACTTGAAAAAAATATATTAAATCTAAAAAATAAATAAAATCAGAAAGTTTTTAACTATTAGACTAATATAGTAATAAGTTTAACTTTTAATAATAAATAAAAACAAGAAAAAAAATAAAAAAGGTAAATAATAAAACTATTAACAATAATTAAAAATTGAATTAAAATTGAACTTTAATTAGAATCTTGATAAGGAATTTCAATAGTAATTTATAAACAATAAAGTTTATAATTGAAAAAATATTTATCTGAATAAATAGAATAACAAATCATTTTCAAAATTATATTTAAATTTAGATTGATAAAAATAGATGAGTTAGTTATAGATTTAACTTTAGTGTTACAATTTACTTTGATTTAATAAAGCATGTTCAACTAACCTAATAAAAGTAAATCAATGGTTCAAACTACTGTTAATAATTTTTTGATCAAAAGGCCTAAGTTTATTGTTCAAAAGTAAGTAAAACATTGCTTCTTAAATCTAATAGAATATCTAATTTGTTTAGTTCAAACTAGCTTAATGGATTTTTTCATATTTTTAAGTAATTTAATCTAATTTATAATGTACTATAACAAGTTAGTTATCATGTAAAGTGTTAACATAATATTGATGATTGTAATACTATTTAATAAAGACTAGCAGCATTAAACGAAAATATACATACTGTTATGATTTGATTAATCTCGACGATCAGGTGTTGCGGAGCTGCTGCAGCTATATTAAATAATTTATTATTATCCCATAGGCGTAGGATACCGTCTAGGGTTTCATACTTTTAACTAGATGAGCTTTAATTTAATACGAAATAAATAAGTTACATGGTAATGGTCGTATATAACAATCTCCGAAATCAGGCATTATTTGTGTTTAGAGATAATTTCAGATAAATTCATTGCACATCCATTATTTAATCACTATTTATTATCCGGACCGGAAATCGAATACAAGCAGGTAGGGCTATCCGGACCTAAGAACTACCCTTCTCTATAAACATGGAGAAGGGATTAATAAGAGGGGACCCATTTAAAGAAATTATTGACTCGCCCGGCAAAATTTTGCGCATCTGTACGGATGTAACTGATAAAGGAAGTTTTGGATTGAATTTCGACTAAAGTTTAAGGAAAAAAATTTTGTGAATGGTACGCGAGAATAAAATAGTATAGGCAATTTCTATTCAAACCTGCGATTTCGTCATCTGAAAAATATTGTAATTATCGTTATCGTTTTCGTTTTCGCTAAAGGTATCCTTGTTAAAAAGATTCTATTTTATAAAATGTTAGAAACGAAAGATTATTTGTTATTAAAGAAAACAAATGACATATCAATTGACCTTGTTATTTCTTTTCGTGAAGGGGCTCCTTGGTATTTGTGCTAATTTAATTTAAAGTGTGCATATCTGTTAGTTATTGTTATGCAGATGATCGTGAAAGTTACTTTGTAGAAATTTCTTACATGGTTTCAGAGGAGTGGATCCGCTGTGCACGGATCGATATACTATTGGTTTCTTTAAAGGTTCTAAAAGAAGATAAAAAATAAACAAGATTCTCACGCAGGAAAGAAAAAAAACAATAAAGTCTTACTGATAGATTTTTCTAGCCCATTAGAGATTTCAGCTTGATCTTTGCAAGGCGTAGTATGATATTTTATCTCGCGAGCTAATTTCATGAATATATAAACGGATTTTTATTGAACATGAAAGATCATACTGATTGCAAATTCTAAATTCTTACTTGAACGTTTCTTAGGTTTTCCTTCATTTTCCGATTGTTCATCAATATTAATCTCTGGATCGCTCTTTTCGTTCCAGAGGCGTGAAGTTCGTTTTCTTTTGCAGAAAAGTTCAAATTGGCGTCAGATAACAAATTTCTAAAATTGACTGGCCATTCCTTTTTATTCCATAATAAGTGTGTAACAAATTGAGGTAACCTTTTCTTGCCCAATTCTATGGTTGGTGTCATCTGAGTAGTTTGTATATTTTTTTTCTGGACAGCTTGCTTTTCAAAATATTCTTTTGGACTTGCATGATAGATACTAATAAACTCCGTTAATGGTAATCGTCGAATCTCGAGAGGAATTTTTTCGATTTCAAGCTTGCATTGTAAACGATAGTTTGATGCCTTTTCCTCAGCATTTTTCTTTATTTTCAGAATTCGTGCATCAACTTTTATAAATTAAATTATATCAATGACAATGCATTCAAGCGTCGGAATGTATTTATAATAATAGAAAATGATTAAATCACATACATTCTAGCTCCAAATTCTCCAATAAATTGTGTTTTTGCTCTGCCGTAATTTTCAAGTCTCTGAAAATATTTCCACTTAAATCAAAATGATTTGTCAATGTAGGTTGTTCGCTGAGGCATATATCACTTTCCATTTTTCAAGTGAAAATCCCAACACACGTATGACGTACTGTATATGTATCGTACGCATAAATATGATTGGCCAATGTTTACACGTAAAAATGTAGATTTCCAATTAAGCGATAATTTATGTTTATAAACTAAACTTTTGCTTCCAAAAGTTTGAGTCCACTGTTATTGTAAATCATTTGATATTTAACAATAATAAAACTTTATGCATTAATAAAAAAATTTTTTTAAAAATACAAGAAATAAAATAAGTATCAATACAGGATATATGTAAATTTTATAATTTTTGACTGTATAATTAATTATTTAAAAATTGTCAAAGTTGAAATTTATAATAAAAACATAGTAAGTGGATTCAAACTTTTAGAAACAATCCTATATATCATTAAATTTTTTAACTTTTTTTTTTTATAAATTTATTCTTACAATATTATTTTTTGAAAAATATATATAATATCAAATTATATTATGTTTGTAAAAAATTAAAATTATTTTTAGAAAATAAAATATATTTTAAAACTAGTATAACTATATTAATTATTTATTAGAATCTTAAAATTTTAAATTTTAAAAAAAATAATTCAAAAAAATTTAATGAAGATTAGCCTAAAAAAATTATTGCATATAAATCAAAAGCAATTAATAATTAAATTATTAAATATAAATATTAAATATTTTATATAACAATTTTATAATATTTATTAAACTTGATTTATAAAAATAATTTACCTTTAAAACTTTTATATATATTATTGTTCAAAAAAAAAAAGTTTATATTATTTAAGCAAAAAAAATATTTTAATTATAATTGAAAAAAAACTTTATTTTATAATTAACCAATATTTCAATTATTTCTTTTTTTTTTAAAAAAAAATTCATAATTATATCAGTATTGTATATTTATTTTTATTATTATTATTTTTTTTTATTAAATCTATAATCAAGTCAGCATTATATATTTATTAATCTTAAAAAAAACCAATATAAATACTTGGACAATTATATTATAACTAAACTAAATCTTATGCTAACTCACTTATTAATAGTTTTTAATTATCAAATAACTTTTAATCTCTAAATACAATCTTGAGAATAATAATTTGTTCTAAAATAAGTTTTGAATAAAAACTCTTTTAACTTATCTATTATTGTTGACAAGTTATTATTACTTATTATTCTTCAAAGAACTAATTTCAAAAAACTAAAAAAAATAAAAGAAAAGAGAATATTAAAAATATATAAATATAAATATATGAAAAAAATAAAAATAAAAATATTTCATATTTTCCAAAAGATCTCTATTAAAAATCTTTTCTCATTAAAAACTAACTCTTTTAAGATATTTTTCTGATTCCTAATTATTTGAGAAACTTATTTATTTATAATCTTGATTATTTTCTATTGACTATTTGAAGTATTTATTATCTATTCAAATTCCATATTTTGTTTATTATTTCTTTTCTTTTAGTATTGATTTTGTATCTACTTATACCAAGCCATGATTTATAATAAACTCTAGATTTTTATGTAATCTTTCAATTATGTTATATAACTATTAATATCTTCTAGTAGTCATATCTATTTAAAGAAATTTTATTGATAAGTATCTTTCATTATTCAAAAAATTGGATTCCTCAATAATCTTTTTATATTATAATGATAAAAGATATCATAAAATAGTAGAAATCTTTATCAATTATGCTATCATTATATAATATCTGAAAAATGTATTCTCAATTTTAGAAAAAAATAATAACATACAATTTTTTGTTTTTTGATCTTATTGCCTAACTAAAATAAGGAAATAATCTTTTTTAAATACTTTGATTAACTAGAATAATAAGAAGTTAAAGATTTCTTAAACAAATAATCATCTTTTTATTATCTAAAGAATTTAGTATCTATTCTAATGGTTTTATAATTTCTTTACTTTGATTATACTTCATTTAAAGGAATAAAAGATTTTGCATCAATAAATTTACTTTCTTTTATTAATGATATTATCAGAATATATGAGCATAATTAGTAAAGCCTTGTTTACTTTTTACTACCAATGTATTTCATATCAGTCAATCAGAAGTCAAGTGACTTTATACTACTAGAAATTCAAGATCAAATTAAGATAGATAAAATTTCCTCAAAAAACTATAAAAAACTATAGACACTCCAAGAAGGCAAGAGACAATATGTAAGAAAGTAAATAATAAGCCTTTTCCTATCTAAAAAATCACTATCTTCATATTACTTTTAGCTTTTCAAGGTGATATTTCATTAGTTGATCATTTTATTTCTTAAAATCTTCTTGTCTTTACATCAGGAAATTTTTTTGGGCGGAGATCTCCACCATAAAAAAATTTTCGAAAATTTTCAGAAAAATCTCCGGAAATCTTCAAATAGCTTCGAAAATTTTTATAATGAAAAAATTTAAATAATAAAAAACTCTAGAGTTTTTTCATAATGAAAATTTTTAAAAATATTTGAAATTTTATAATTTATTAAAATAAATATTTATTTAATAAATATTCATTACTTTTATCAAATCTTGGAATTATATGAACTATATTATCTATTGTTCCTATATCTATTAAATTATATATATTCGTTAATTTAAGATATGCGTATCTATACATATATAGAGTTTTTTTGATTTAAAATCAAACCATTGTATTAATGCTAATCGTAGTGGAGATCTTCAAATTTCTTCGCTTATATTTAATATTAATAAGACTTAAAAGTATATTAGTTTAGTAACATAATTTTTTTTTTTTTTAAAAAGCTGGCCTAGCCCCCAGTTGGTTTTTTATTTAGCTTTTACTCAAATATTACATTGAGCTATCTATTTCAGAACTAACTAGAAATCAGGTTATACTAGTATTTATATAAGATTACTATGAAAGATACCTTCTGGATCGGATCTCTGGATAGATCTTTGTGGCTTGTTGCCTTCCTTTCAGAAAACTAATCTGCCTAAGCTGAGTTAGCGCTATTTTCCTTGAGTTTTTGTGAGAAAAAGAAATTAAAGGTTTTGGTTTTCTTCCAGTCCAAACTAATTTCATTTGTTGATTTCCCTGATTGGTCTTTTGGCATACACTGGTTTCATTTACCTCTTGCTTTCTTTTCTGATTTAGTGATCCCTTGAGATCTTTTCCATTCTCTGGTTGCCTCATATCTCTGTAGCCAGGCTTCTCTTGCGAGGTTCTGTATTTTTTCGAACCATTCTGGAAGAGTATGCTTGGCTTTCTTTTTCTTGAAAATTCTGACCCACTTATAAATCGTATCTGCAAGATCCCTGGGAATTAGACTCCTAGATATCATATTAATCCAGGTATATTGTACGTTATGTTCCACCTTCTTGATCCATCTCTGGATCCATGGCTTACTTCATTTCTCTCTACTTTGAAGATAATTAGATATGACCTTTAGCATACACAGATTAAAGTCGAATTTGTTTCTCTACAAGTGAAGACATGTGTCTGGTTCTCAGTGGCCGCATTGCACCTGACACATCTGTTGGATTTGTATAAATCCCTTCTTTTAGAATGTAGTTTAACTATGGTCGGTAGCTCCTGTACCCAAGACTTCAATTTGAAAGTCCTATGTTGATGATCCTTCATGTCTGTTGGGTTCGCGGTTATCCTTCTAAAATGTAGGTAGTCTGCCATTGCTTCCCAGTCGATTCCTTTGTTGAGTAACATGAGGTCCTGGTTCCTCTCTAAACTACACCAGTTAGTAACCTACTTGTTCCTGAAGTGGTTATGGACAGCTTCTCTGGCATTAAAATTGGTGATCCCATCCTTATATACTAGTACTAGTTCTTTTCTATTAAGTAGTGTTATGTCAAGGCATGTGGTTTGCCATTTATGTCTCACTCACTTGGCCTCACTATCCACTTTGGCGATGGTCAGGTTGCCATTCCTTCAGATCTTCTCCACTTTGATCTTAATGTTTTTTAACTTCGCAAGATCTTTTGTATATTCTGTGAGTCTCGCTATATTGCTCTTGTTCCTGTTCACTGCCAGTTCTATGGCTACCATCCGGCTGTCTGTGTTTATAGTTGCTTCTGTTCCATGCGAGAGGAATATAAGGGCTACCATAACTGCATTGAGCTCAGCCTTGTTTAGTAATGTTCTTCGAAGAATCTTGAAAGATAAAATTTCAGTTTTTATCCTGGATTCAAGGTTTTTGACCTGGAAAGTGATTATATAAAATTTCTTGTAGCAACTCACATCTGTCGTGACTTTAACTCTCTGCCATTTTTTTGTATCCTGTTGGAGTTGGCTGATTTTCCCTTTGGTTGTTTTATCCTCAATCCATTTGGTTCAACCCTTTGTACAGACGTGACTGGAGACGTGGATGTCTTCTAGATCCCAAGATTTTTGACTCCTCTGGTAGTTCATTCTGGCTTTAATACTTTGTGGCGATGTAAGGAGCTCTGTCACTTTGCTCCCACATTGATCTGTAATGCTTTGCTTATTCCTTCCTGGGATTGTGATCAAGTCTTTGTTTGCCATTTCTATAATGCAGGTGTCATTAGTGGTTGTTTTGTTTATGTCACATTTGATACATGAAGTTATATAGGATGAGTGTGACTGTCAGGTGTAGTATCTGACCGTTATTGTGTTCGTGTCCTTTCTCCTTAGTCTACCTATGAGTATTCCTTCCTCTTCTATGTTTCCTTCAGCAGCAATCCAGATTAACTTGTGCTTTTTCAAGGATCTGCTGCTCCATCTTTCTGCCCAGACCATATTATGGAAGGGGTTGACCCCTGGATGGAGATTTGTCAATCTTGTTGCATAGCCTAGGTTAATTGTCCCTGTAGTTATTTTATTATCTCTTCATAGAAACAGGACTGTCTCTTCTGTGCATTTCGATAGCTTATAAAGCATATCTGGGCCTAGCTTATTGTTTTGGTTTTGTTGTAATTAATGAACTGTTCGATCCATCAGAGATTGCTAACTCTAAGTTTGTCTCTGAATTTGTCATACCATTTTCTTCCCATGTAATCTTCAATTGATGTCAAATCTTCTTTTGTCACCAGCTTTTTATGCCATCGATCTCTAAAGAATAGACCTTGTTTTAGTGCACGGATAAGTATATCTTGCACAAAGTTTTTGCCTGTTGCGTGGATCTTTGGGCATATCTCTAGGATACTAGTTTCTGACCAGGCTGCCCACTGAAGATTCATGATTCTTTCTCTGCATAATCTGCCAGCATAATTGTTTAACTGGTGAAGAGCCTCGATGATGGTCAGATGCTTCTGCAACATGCAGTTTCTGAGGCTGAAAACATTATAGCCTAGGTCACTATAAAAGATTAAGTTCGAGGCTGAGATGTGAAATCCAGTTTTGTGTTGGATTATTTTTCTCAGCTTTCTATCTATGTGATCGGTTTTGGTCTCTGTTAGGTAAAAGTTTTGCACCAAATACTTCAACTTGAGTAGGATTACATGGTTAACTAAATACTACATTTGTTTATACAATACCTTCTTCCAGAGCAAACAATTTGCGAGGTTCGAGGTAGTCTGGTGTAGCAAGCTTACTTGATATTTCTTTCTGCCATCACGGTCGAACCAAACTCCCAGGTACCGGATTGCACTAGTAGATGCTTTAATCATATTTTGCTCGAAGATTATTTCAGCCTCTCGTTTATTGTTGAGTACAATAAGCTCTGACTTGCTCGGGTTTACTTTGACTTGGGCAAAGTTGTAGAAGAAGCTGGCTGTCCTGGTGATATCTTCCAATTGTTTGCGGTTCCCAGCAATCCATCTGTGTCATTCATGTATGTCATGACGGTGCTTCAGGAGATAGCAAATTGTGTTCTTTCATAATTTCTATTCATGCTTTTGTATTCATGTATCCTACTAATTCTGCTAATCGGTAGGTTATAATATATTCGCTAGAGGAGCGGTGAAATAGTATCCCTTTGATCGATTCCGTTCCTGATTGTACATGGGTTGGTGATTCCTACTTCTGTAATCACTGTGTTTTTCCAGTCATTGAAGCTCTCCATAATGATGTTGATTAGAGGCTCCGGGAGCTTGATTCTTCACATGGCTTTAACCAAGATGTGCAGGTCCACGTTGTCATATACTTTGCTCATGTCTTGAAAGAGAATCCATAGTTCTTTGTTGTTTTCTCTCGCATTTTCGATGATTGAGTTAATTGCGAAAATAAGTTCCATGGTGCTCATCCCTGGTAATGCAGCCCAGTTGTGTTTCGTTAATATTTCGTGTCTTGTTAGTATGTTGAACAGCCTGTTGACCTGTCCTTTGATGAAGATTTTCTTGACTGATTTCAGCAACGTGATGGGCCAAACTTTAGTAGGATCATTGCCCGATCATACATCTTCGGGATTGGGTATATAGTTCCTCTTTTCCACTCAGCGGGTATTTCTCCTTTTTGAAGGACTGTGTTGAAGATCGCCTTCAGTCTCCTGATCACTTTTGGGTCAAGGTGATGCAGAGCTATGTATAGGATTTGTGAAGGGCCAGGTGCTGATGTTTTGCTTGCCTTAGATATGATGTTAGTTATTTCCAGCATCGAGAAGTCTTGGGTGACTCCTTCATATCAACCTGGGTTAATTTGTTGTAGGGGTGTGTATTTCTTTTGCCATTCCTGTGAGGGTTCAATCAGGAGATCTCTTGGTCCATTCCTCGAAGTGGCTCTGTACTTTTGTCTTTATCTCTTCCTTATTTAGGATGATGTTTGGTTTATTGGCCTTTACTATCAGCTTGTCTAATTTGATTTTTCGTCTTTCCCTTTTAAGGAAACTATTTATCATCCTCTTCTTATCTGTGGCGAATCAGTTTAAATGGTCGATGATGGCCTTTTTAATTTTTGCACTGTTTTCTTTACACTGTTGTCTATATGAGCTGAGCTTGATGTTTTTGTCTTTCTCAATTACTCTGATTCTGGCTGCTTCAAAGTCTCCTGGGCTCTCCAGTTCATCTAGAAGCTCTAGTTTATTGTTTTATGCAAGAGTTGTGATTCTTTTCCTTGTTTTGGCCCCAGCTTCTCATTCACTGCTTCTGCCAAAAGTTTTTTGAGTTGACTAAGTCCGATCAGCTTGACCGATGTAACTCTCATGTGAGTTTCTTGTCTGTTCCATGTCTTGATATGTGTCTGCTTGAACTTGGATATGTGTAGGCTTGTTGCCTTAAAGATAACCTCTCTTAGGCTACACTATAACTTGTCAACATCTGTTCTGGGCTCAAGTAGTCTTTTACAGGCCTCCATTTCCTTCTCTATGTGACTGGTTCACTTCTCCCATTGTGCTGGGCTTGTGCCCAACCAGTTGTATCAGGTATTAGGTGCTTTTTTAATATTTCTCTTCTTCCTGAGGAGAGAGAGGAAAAGCTGTATCTTGACAATCATGATTCTATGGTCACTCTCATACATCTGTTTATACTCATTCTTGATTTCTGCGGAGAGAAGTTCTGTATGTCCATTTTGTGTTATCCATACCTGGTCAATCCTGCTTGCCATTTCCTCTTCAACCTTCCACGTGTATTCTCTTTTCTGTGGATTCGCTAATCGGAATGTATCAAGTATATCTCGGTTCTTAAGGTCATTGATTAGGATGCTGTTTGACGACAGCATGTTCTCGAAACAATAGTGCTTGCTTGAGAATCTGTCCATGCAGGGCATGCTCGTATCATTAAAATCTCCTATCACTATGGTCTTACAGTTTGTTTTGTAGCTCGAATTGAGCCATCTTGTTATCTTTTTCTCGAAGTGTGGTCGGTCTGAGTGCTTCACTGGTGAGTACAAACCTATAATTTGTAAGTATTTTTTTTGTGAAAATGCCAGGTCCAGCATGATTGCCCTTCTTTCAATGGTCTCCTTGTTCACTATCCTTTTTGCCAGTTCAAGTCTGAGGGCCACCCCTACACCTGTACCTTGCTTTTGATCTGAGTTAGTCCAATGACATTCGTACTCTTTCATTCTCCAGAATTTTGATGTGTGGTTTTTTCTATTTGTTTCAGTGCTAATAATGATATCCCAATTCATTTCTCACCATAAATCTGTCCAAGAAGTCCTGTTTGTTTCTTTGTTGAGGCCTCTTGTGTTCGAGGTTGCGATCTGTACTGTGAAACCCATGTATACTACGTTTGATATCCCTGTACTATTTGTTTTAATGTTATTAATATTGTCTGTAAAAATTTCTTGATTGTTGTATTTGTCAGACATATTATTGTTATTGATTTTGTTGATGGTTATCTGTTAGAGAGCCTATGGCCTCAAGTGCCCTCTATATGTTTACTTGCATGTCCTTCATCATTTTATTGATTTGCTGTTTTCTTGTGCAGATGTCTACTGTTTCTTGAGTTTGGGAGTGAAATTTTGAGTTGCTAATGCTGTTCCTTCGTGGTACATCTAGCTCTTTTCCACTGCTATCAAAGTCTTGTTCCATTTCTTCGTAGTATTCCTGATTGTATGCTTCTATGTTGGTGACTCTTTCATCCAGGTCTAATACTATTTATTTGAGGCTAGCAACCTCTTTCTGTATTGACCTGAGCATCACTATGATTTCACGGGTGTCTGGGAGTTACTGTGTGTACCTTTGTTGATGGAGGGGCTGTTTCTGCTGCCTGTGCTGAGTTTGTTTCTGGTTTGCCCTGTCCTGTTTTTTGCCAGTCACTCATGCAGCCACTGCATATAATGTAGGTTTGTTGTTTCTTTTATTGTTCCGAGAAGAGTCTGCTTTGAGTCCGCCCGTTCTGGCCAGTTTGAATTTGCTATAAATTTGTCCATACTTTTCAGTCTGGGAGTGGTTGAAGTCCCTCCATTGCTTCCTCCGTTCTTTGATGGGACAGTCTTTGACGAGGTGTGTTGATGCATCACAGATGGAGCATACAAGTGTATTGATGGGAGTCAGGGAGATGATAGTCTCACCAGAGTGAAGGTCAAGTATTTGGCTCTGAGGAGATCTTCCCTTGTTTTGAAACTTACTACTGCAAATTTCTTTGGACGATATCTTGTTAAGCATGTGCGTGATATGTAGCATGTGCATGCCTTCATCTCACTTAAAGCCTGTTTCAAGTTTCATGCTGTGGTACCTGGAGGCAAGTTGACCAACTTGGCTGCTATGCTGTATTGTTCCTTCATCTGATTACAGACCAGTTAGCATTATTTATTCTGACCATGTCTTCTTTGATGAGGATGCTGTGCTATTTGACTAGTTCCTCCTTAGTTGTCTCATCTTCGAAAGTAATTGTGGCATACTGTCACAATTTCTGTGTTCTCATACTTATTCCTGATATGTTGCGAACTTGGCAAAGTACTGCCTGACCTCCATAAGTCTTGTGTTCAGGGGTATGTCCCAAACTACTATGGATTTACTCTTTTTGATCATTTGTTTACTGATCTGTATGTATGTGAGTTTATTGTCACCTAGATTTGGTAACTCCATTCTAGTTGCGTCATCATCTGCTTGTTGATCCCCAAAGATCGCAACGATTTGGGTAACTTCCTTGTTGTGTTTGCTGCAGATTGCGATGAGTCCTGAAGGGAATTGAGTGCTTTCATTAAGTAAAGAATCTTTGTATCATTGTTTAGACCTGGGGTGACATTGGCATTGATTCTCACTTTGAATCTTTTCTTCCGTATCTAACTTCAGGGTTGACTGGTGATTTCAGTCTAGGCTTGTTGGTGGCGTGAGCCACTCTGTTTTTCCGGTCCACTTGTGTCCAGAGCTTCTCTTTATTCACTTCAGTGGCCCACTCGTTATGTATTGTGGAGTTACATACTTCTGATGTGTTGTTTCCTTCTTCCTGGATGTGTTCTTGGTTTAACTCCCCTATTGCCTGAGATCCATGCTCGGCTAGAGGGGTTCTGCTATCATTTTCTACCTCTTCCATCTGTTCACTCCATATTTGTTCTGCTCGAAGGGTTCCAACCTTTACGTCCATGCTCATTATACCAGCGGTTGTGTTCGTTGGGTCTTCCTGAGAGTCAGTTTCCTTGCTATCTTGGCTGGGTTCTACTGCTGAAGTTGGTGGTGTCTTGATCTATGTATTGGTAGGCTTCTTGGCATATGGTTGGTTACGAAGAGAGGCAATTTCTCTGCTCCTTCTTTCTGCCCTTTGCTGCCTCTCTATTCTTTGTTGTTCGAGTTGTGAAACCTTGAGATTTCTAGTATTGGAAGCCATTTCCCTGTTACCGAGATTGCTGCACCTCAAGTAATCGGAAAAGAGTGTGTTCTTTGATTTGTTAGTTTAGTAATATAATATTATATACCTTATTAATAATTATATTTACCTTTCTATAACAGATTCTATTATCTGTTATATAATTAC
>CAJVPT010001021.1:0-23987 GCA_910592055.1 Acaulospora colombiana
TGGTATATCACTAACTCTTATCTTTATTCTCAATGAATGATGTTTTTTCTAACACATTCAGCCCTGCCTTTTTGGCATACATTGGTAAGCTATTTATACTTTCCTATCTAACAATGGCTATCTACTTTATAATTGGCTATACTAACCCTAAGATTTGCTAAACTTTCTATACTTTTCAATTGCACACAGTTCCCTTATCAGTACCCGAGCCTTATTTATAGTTTTTTACCTTATGACACTCAATCTTTTATGTCAGACTTTCAGGTTTTTGGATTCTAGACCATTACACATAAATTGAATTTCCCACGTGACCCATAACAGTATCTTCAGGAAAATCCACTTCAAAATTCTTACTGCTATTATTATACAGCTAGACACACCTATGAAATCTTCTAAGACAATCCAAATCATATTTATCAAACAAAGTTCTTGTCCATGAACTATCTATTTGAAATGACCAATGAAATTTATTAAAATAATTTTATTTCCTATGTGAGGAAACTTGACTCAGAGGACTTCGCCTTTTAAGGAGGGAAAAGTGTGATAAAAATAGTATCTACTACTATTTGATAGTCGTTTTTAGTCATAATCTTCATTCTATTTCTATTTTTATCTATTTATTTTAATTATTTCTTTAATATTCTTTGATATTCTTATTGGTACTTGATTAGTGTAGATCACTTTATCATATGTAGCATGCGACATAATTTACCATAGATTAGGTAGCCCAGGAGGCCTAGGAGATCCAAGTAGCCCATTTTTATAAGTATATAAGCAGTCATAATTCACTCAAAAGTAGGATAAGTTTGGATATAACTTCACTTAACTTTGGAAGTTTGGATACAACTTCATTTGACTTTGGAAGTTTAGGAATAACTTCACTTTTCTTTTAGAAGATTAGATATTTTTTTTTGATTTTAGGACTAAAGGAATTGTTCTAGTTTTCTTGATTTATTAATAAACTTGAGTTTTGAGTGAACCATATTTCTAGGGAAACACTTTGTGACACTGTTTAAAGGATTCTTGGTGAATCTCTTCTTGAATATTTCTTTATTATAAACTGTTTCTTTAATTCTTTCTTTGGGATTGTTCTTTTAAAAGCAATTTCACTTGGACACAATGATCAAATATAAATTTGATCACAATATCAAACTCAAATAGATCACTATATAGGTCAAAACATATGAAATATGTTAATCTACAGAATATCTAGCAACAAATTGTTATATTTACCAATAACAAAAAGAAAAAGTCAAGCTGAATAGAACTATCACTAACAAATTTAGTAAGATCTATAGAAAATTCACACCAGCCAAGACTGGCAATATTTTTGCCCTAATAACCTCATATAGACAAAAATCCACTGCATAATAAAAACATCTATCTAAACCCTTCTATGTAGAAATAACTAAACAGATCATATAACCTGAAGACCTTAACAATACAGATAATCCAAACAATAACAATATCTACAATGTACTATAAAAGATCTTAAGGAAAATTGATAGCATCAAAGATCAGATTGCAAATATAAATGTACATATTGAAACTTTAGAAATATATCTGAACAATCCAGTAAATAACAACAACTATAAATCAAGCCTCAATGAATATCAAATGGAAGACCAAAAGTAGGATTCACAAAGAGAAACTTTTCCTGCCTCTAAAACACAAATACACTTCACCACACCAATTGAACAAGTACAAAGTTAACAAAAATCTATTCAAAAACAATATTTGTTAGATATGGCAAGAGTTCTAGCTCACTATGCAAAATATAGACATACAATATAATAGCAATATCACCTTTAATCATAGATAACAAGTACCTTTTATTGACCCAGATCAATAATGATAGATACAACAAACACTGATCAAATGCCTTCTATGACAACTAAAAATACTTTAAATATTCTTTCAATAAATACTTTTTTTTTAAAAAAACAATCCATCTCACACTCTAATTATTATAATCACAATTACCCAACCAACCTCTTGAACAACTATCACATTTAGATCAAACATTCATAAAAAACAACAATGAAATCAAAACAAACAAATACAAACCTTTCTGAACTGTAACCACACTTAACTGTTGAGGTCTCACTAAATCAAACAAGAGAGAGAAATAAATAGAAATGTGAAAACAAAACCAATAGAATATTATAATATTTATAGAAACAAACTGACTCAAAAAATTATATACTTGAAAAACATAAGGATACACCTCATAGCAGATATGCAGCAATACAATTGGATCTGGAGTAGATGTAGCAATCAAACAAAAACTAGCAGACCATATCATCAATAAACAAATAGTGAAAGATCATATTCTCTATATTGACCTAGTCTTTTCAAAGAAAAAATATTGTAGAATAATTATAGTTTACTTAGCTACCAAATCAGATAGAGAAAGAGATACTATCCAGAAACAAGTAATCCACCTTATCAAGCAACACAATAAAGAAAACTGGCATATAATTATTGCCAGTGATTTCAATATATATTTCAACCCCAACTCGATAAACTCAGCACTACCAGAAAAGTTCATAGGAAAATAGATAATGCCTTCTTCAACTCTCTTGAGAAACTTGGTTTCATTAACATCTTCAGATATCACAACTCTACAACACAAAAATATATACAGTCATTACAATATACATATAGCAGAATTGATATCATATGGATTAACTCCAGACCTATATGGGCCTACATAGATGCACATATCCATAATAGTTAAAAAAATATTATCCCTACAAACTACAAAGTGCAAATTAGCATAATTGAAATATGGCAAATTGAAATATCACATATGTACTTAAAAAGACCCAACAATAATAAAGATATGATTGATCTAATACAAACTTAGAAGCATGGAACCATTTCACAAAAGATATAGAAGTCTTTGTAGAAACATAAAAGGGTGACATTTATAACAGGATATTCTTGACTGATGATAATTGGAAATCACTTAGAGAAACAATTTTATTATGTACAAAAAAACACATAAGGAAGATTAAAGAAAAACAGCATCACAATAGAGATCAATTTCAAAACCAAGACCAATTATTCTTATACAACTGTTGAAGCTTAAAAAAGAAGCAATCAAACTAAAAGTGAACCCAAATAATTGAAACCATACAGAAATAGAAAACCTATACCAAGCAATATCACAAACACTACCAATTCCAAGACTGACCCATAATATTGAACCTGATAAAAATATTAAAACCATTGAAAAAAAGACTCACATGGTCAAAATGGGCTTAAAAAAAAACATATATTCATAGATCCAACAAAATATATGAAACTTTAAAATTACCAAAGAAAAATAGTTAAGTACTGACAAAAAACATATGATTAGAGACATCTTGAATAACCTCAAATATAGCATAATCATAGCAAATTATTAAAGAAGGAAATTGATAATGAAAGGACTTTAGTATTTTAACCTGCTGAAATTAAACAAACTAAAAAAAACATGTTGAACAATGGATCAAAAGTAGAAATATAATTAATCACAAAGGTATAATCTGGAAATAAAAGTATCATTCTATCCCTATTATAGAAGCAGATTGATATGACAGTATGATATAAAATATATCAATAAAAGAAGTCAAACTCATCGTAGAAAACACCAGCACCAAGTTAGTAGCAGGGCCATCCAATATTTCATATATTGTTTTCAAAAAACTAGAACTAAACATGATTACCAACCTCACAAATTTCTTTAACAAAATTCTGAACACACAAAACATCCTCAAAGAATAGAAAAAAAGAATCATATATTCAATTCTAAACCAAAATACTGGAAATATGACATTAACATAACCCATCCAATTATACTACTTGAAACTATAAAAAAAATCTTTACCAAGATAATAACAAACAAATTAGCAAAAGTATGCACAGAGCATGGCATACTCTTAAAATATAACTGGGCAGCCCTACCTAGCCACAATACAAGAGAACCAATTACAATATTCAACAGCATTCTAGATGATGCATGCAAACAAAAAAAGTCTTGCTATATATTATTTCAAAATATGAGCAAATCCTATTACACAGTTAATATACAAAGACTTATATTAGCCCTAAAACAGATCAAGGTACCAAAACAAATAAGAAATATTATAAAAGCATGCTTCATGAACAGACAAAATACAGTTATTATATACTTCAAAATCATAGAGCTATATAAGATATAGGAAGATATTGATCATGGTGATGCAATATTATAAATTCTTTGAAGAATATATTATAATCACTAATCAGCAAAATTAGTAGGATGATGGATATACCCTTCACTTCCTACAGACATAACAGACAGAATATCATAAGCAGGAAAGATCAACATCTCCATTATAGCATACATGGATGATACAACTTTTATAACACAGAGCAATAAGACAATAGAGCTTATAAGTATAATCAGTAGCTCATTTTATCACCTAAATAATATTACAATAAACCTCTCCAAATATGAACTATTTATTATTAATGACCAGAAAAAGCTGATCCTCTTCCAGAATCATCTCATTGAACCTATATCCAACAACAATACTATTAAAGTCCTGGGAATCTGGTATGAAGAAAAAGAAGAGAAAAGCTATCAATATCAACTTATCAAAAAAAAAAGTTAACAATATATGTGGAACATTGGGATGCAAAAAGCTTAGATAAAATGTACAGCTACATGATCAACTATGTACTCTTTCCACAGATTAAATACCTACTATAGGACTTCATACTATCAAAAAATGAGTTAGCAAAGATTAATGCCAAAATAAAAATAAACTTTAAAAGAAGAGTCAAACTAGCTTCTATATGTTCCAACTCAATACTTCATCTTGTCATATATTATAACATTATGGAATTGAATATAAAACAGAAAGTAGCCAACACACAAACACTAATAGGCATGAAAAAGTGATTGCCAAAAAGCCCAATATATAATCAACCATGTTCTGATGCCTAGTATTGAATACTTATGCAATGACATCATACTGATAAGACAAATATGCAACTAGCTAATGAGCAAAATAGCTTTCACTTTTAAATATAAAATAGGTCTTGCAAATACAGTTCCAAACAACATGCTCTACAACAAGTATGAGTACCATATTATGCACATCTGGGACAGATAGACACAGTTACATGCAAGCAACTGGTACACCAGGATCAATAAACAAAACATCACAGGAGAAATTGCAAGATATTGACTTCAAGCACTACAAAATATGTACTGGTCCATCAAAGAAATTTACAACAGTATATAGGCCCCCTTCCTAGAACTAGATAGGAACCTCACCCACGACACAATCTGGCTGCTCAGAACATGTTGCTTTACCTTCCAAAAAATACAACATAGTAACTTCCAAACTATCGCAAAAATAAATACTATTATTGAAAACATCACAGATCCAGAGTTCTATAAAAAAATTCGTCCTAGCCTAAAAAAACACAACTTTATGTTTACAGGACAACTTCTGAACAGCAACAAGAAGAAATTTCTTAACTGGTCTCAAGTTATTAGGCTGCATAACAGAGCCATACTCAGCCCAATCCCAACTTGATTCTTCACATTCCAATGGCAACTACAAGACTAGTTGCTTACTACTGACATACAACAACAAACTGAAACCAACTCCTTCCTCCAATGTATACCTACAACTCAAACAAACATTGCAAAACCATACTGGATTGCAACAGAAATCAACAACACAATGGTAATTGGCAGAAAACAAAAGAAAATTGATGCCAATAAGACCACATACAGGCATAACACCCAGGAACCCAACAAATCTTCACTAATAGAATACATAGGATGTAACATCAACCAAAACCAACATCTCATCTATCTATACACCTTCAACACCTCAAACGAAAATGCAGTAACACTCCTTATACAGCAGAGTTAAAACTCCACACAAACTAACATAATAAATATTATCAAACTCAGAAATAAGGCCTCACCCAACTCAATTAGTATAGCACTCCAAGAATACTCTCAACAAGAAAGGACAGTAATCAAGCAAGAAATAAACAGCCACATATCTGAAGAAGAGCCACACATAGCATGTCTGAACAAATTCCTCAAGACACCCAAGCCAGTAATAGAAGAACTAGCAAACATCACCAAACAGATACAAAATGAGATCAACTTCGAAATCTATACAGACGGATCTTTGTCAAAACACCAAAAAAGAAAATACATGGGCTTCAGATGGGTCATTATAACCATAGGAGACCAAGAAATATATTTTCAAGGGCAAGTGAAGAACTTCCCTTCTTCAACCCAAGCCGAGTTAATAACAATTTTGACAGTTACCAATATACTGCCCCCATTTAGTAGAGCAAATATTCACATAAATAACCAAGCTGCAATCAATAGCATCTATAAAGTTACCCAAACCAACCACCTCACCAACTTAAGAAAACAAAAAAACCTTGGAATTCTACAGCAATTAAAAGACCTAATTGAGAAAAACTACCTTAAACTCAACTTCTGCAAAATCAAAGCATACTCAGGCAACAAACATAATGATTAAACAGATCAACTAGTAAATATAAATACAAAGCTGGAAATGAAACCAGGAAAAAAGAACATCGAAGTCTGCCTTATACAAAATTCACAATACACACTCATCCCACAGTAAGACAATAGACTTTTAGACATCCCCATAAAAAAGATGACCCAAGAACTTATGAGAGCCACACACCTTGCAAGATGGAGACTTCTCAACAAAGCAAGAACTGACTTCAGTAACAAGGTTATCAAACAAATCCACTGGCCAACAACAATGTCTATGCTGTAATCAACACAGATGAGCGAATTATTAACCAACTGGAAAGACTAACAATAGAAAAAATTTAATCTTTGCCTCTGGAACAAAGAACTGTCTACTAAAACCAAACTTAATATATGCCTATCAAGTATATACAAGGATGAAAAATGTGTAAAATGTGGAGAAAAAGAAACAAACACACATCCCTTTCTATGCTGTGAATAACAAAAGGAAACAACAAAGCAATTAAAAACCATCATTATTAAGAAACTAAACAACACAGCATGAAAGAAGATCTGGAAACACAAATAATCAAATACAGAGACCATACATCTCTCAAATATATCGAATACCTCAAAATTACAATCAAAGGTGCAATACTGAAAGAAATATATCACTTAGCAATGTTCTGCATTCCAGACAAACGAATCAGACTTCAATGTCTTAAGGAGATTAGACAAGAAACGAGTCATTACCTCCACCTAATTTGAAAAACAAGATGCGAAGACTTCCAAAGATGGAAAACTCAACAAGGAATTATCAGAAAGACAGAAAAAACTATCAAATACAGCAAACAAACCAAACATGTCTAACTAAATGAAGCAGAAAGACACATTAAAGGCCAATACATTAATCTGGCCAATTGCTACATTAGAGAATACACCACAAATATTTTACATTCCTCTCACATTTTCAAAATTTTATACAGCACTAACCAGCCTTGGCAGGTTAGTTCCTCCTTTCAGGGTAGCAACAAGTCATGAGGTGAAGTATTTCTATTGAACTAAATTGGTTAACATAAGTAGTCATAGCATAAACAATATATGTACATCTCTACTTAATCCAAATAAAGTAAGGCTGAGCCAGCTATTTTAAAAAAAAAATTATGGAATTAAATACCCAACAACAACAGAAATTTACAAATAACTTTTAATATCTATATAAAACAAAAAACACTACCAGAGTAATTACCAAACTCAGAACCAGAAGTTATAGTATAACATATAACAAAAACTAGTATTTCAAAAAATACTCAAAAATCTACAAACTAAGGCACAATTTTATCCAAGATAGCCTCAGATTTATGCAGAAAAGAAATATACAACTCTGGAAAATTCAACCATAATATCAGTTACATATAGATAAGCATCTAGAATGTATTATGAACAATGACTGGATAAATCAATATTGACAATACCTCAAGAAATACAAAATATGTTGGATGAAACAGGTCCTCAATACTTTTCAAACAAAAACAATCCAGTGGCACCAAGTTGGTTACAAAAACATCAACACAAACAAAAGAAAAGAACCTGGCTGGTTCAAAGACATCTGCATCAAAGTCAATAAAATGTTAACCCAAGGCTCAATAGAAAAGGAACTTAATTCATTAGTACAAATACATTCAATGATCCAGAAACCCAAATGTAAAGATTGGTTCACTTTCAAAAAGACCGAACAAATTATAACCAGCCAAAGAGCCTATCATAGCAAGAATAAGATCAAGCTGAGACATTACAAGGTCACAAATAAATCACCATTAAAACTATGTAAAAGTTGTCACATCACTATTTATATAGACCAAAAAGGATCAAACTGCTGCATCAAGATGTCAACAACATTCTTGATCACAGTTCCCATCATCAAAATAACCAAATCCAATCAAGAAATAAATAATTTATCCAAAAATAGATTATAGGTATCTCTACATAGCTGGAAGAAGTAGTGGCAGCAGTCAATGTCACACTGGACTTACTAACAATTGCTTACAAAACTTCAACTATAAAACTACTTAAACAAATCATAGGAATGTAGACAACCATATAGAAAAATATAATATTAGTATCAAAGAAACTCGAATCAGAGCAACAAATCCTCATATATACTGATAGCAACTTCAAAAATATCAAGAAAGGAAAAATGGAAATAGGAGTAATATTTTCTCTGAAGAACAATGAACAACTGAAGCTCAACTCTATATTTATCAGATAGTCATCAGCTTACAGATCCAAATTACTTGCTATCATCATTGCTTGTATAATAGCAGGAAAAAGAAAATCAATAATCATCTACACAAACTTACAAAATCTCATTCACGATTAAAGTAAACTAACTAACAAACAAAAAACAAATAAATATCAGGAAAAACAAATGCTATCAACCTCTAGAAAATAATAGATACCTCCAACAAAAAATAATCTGAAACAAAATATTCAAAAAGGAAAACAACTTTTATCATAAGAGAGCAGATTAACTGGCATAAATGGCAGTAACAAGCGATAATACAGAAGTCATAAACACAACTCTCATCATATGTTTAGCATATAACTACTTGCAATCCTATTTTAAAAACATCAAAATTACCCAAGTTATCTGTGAGGCCATAAGGCAAATCCATCAAACACAACTCACAATTGATTGAAACAATCTCAACAGAAACTCTGACCTTGATCAGCAAAATAGAAAGAAGATAGACTGGAAGACCAGCCATTCACTTATCCAATCCATAGCATTTACTGACAATAAACAGATAGCTGGGATCATTAACAATGTACCTTATCAATCAAACTATGGAATAGAGAGTGTCAACAATAGACAAACTTTATAAGTGCCATCCTAACATATACAAAACAACTAAGTCCATAGCTGTAATAAGTTTAAAGCTATACTGACACAAAAAATAATGATCATCCCTTCATCTGCTCGCAACATAAAATAAATGTTTATGAAAAAATAATAAAAACATATATAGAGAACTCTAATATAAAAAAAATGAGAAATCTGTTTCAATTATCCAGGCCAGGATCAAGCTTAGTACAAAAGATTTGAAAACTCTCATTTTCAGGGGAGGCATTAACAAGGCCCTAAATAATCTCATATAGAAACTATCAGCTAAGATAAGCTCATTAGCATATTGAAAAGTATCTCACAATATATGAGATTTCTGATATTCAATATACTGTATGAATCAATAGATGCAAAAGAATATTACAATGGGAAAAAGATGTGGAAATCAACAGGACTGCTATAAAAAAAAAAGAAAAGAAAAATTATAAAAACATTTCAAAATATACTATACTAAATAGATCTTAACTAGCTGATACAATAAATATAATAGATAACATACTCAAAAGACAATATGACATTTTTCATATTTTTAATATCAAAACTAATAGAATCTAAATATGTTAGTTCCTAATAATAGTAACAAGCCATAAGGAATTTTATAAATCAATTAGCTTTTTAATAGGATAATGTAATAAATACATAAAGAAAAAGAGTTATAAATAGCTTATTAATTCAAGTAGTATATACTATATTAAAATTAATAAAGTAGGCCTGTTGTACTTATTAAAAAAATTATTTTTATATAATATTTTAAATTACTTGTTTTTATAATAAAAATTTTTTATTAATTCTATATAAAAATTTAATATACTTATATTAATATTTAAATCTGTTTTATTATTTTAAATATTTATGAACTGATCAGATCCTTAAAAATTTCTTTTTTTGGAAGCTTTTAAAATAAAAGGCAAAGAAAAATGGCAAGTTACAACAGAAGCTTCAGAGCTTCCAACAATCCTTTCATAACAATGAAGCATACTTAAGTTATGACAAAAGAGTCAGCAAAGAATTGGGCCTGGCCAAAACCCAACCATATACAAAGAAACTCACTTAATAGTAGCAAAGAAATCTATACAACCAACAGTAACTATTACTTCCAATATAAACCAACAAATCAACAACAATACACATAATATAACTATACAACAAGACACAACACTACAAAAAAACCAACAACAACAAGATATGAAACACTTATCACAACAAAGTCAGAGATTAAAGGCATTAACTTCTTTATAGAGTGATATAGTAGAAACACAACACAACATAATCAATAACCAGAGAGATCAACAAGAAAAATATAACAAAAGAATCACTACCCAGAAATTACAAATAGCTCAAAACAACAGTTTAAATGAAGAGATGAAAACAGGAGAGGAGAGTTACCTAAAACAAAAATGATTTACCATTTCCAAAGGTAAAAACAGAGAAATCGACAACCCATAAGACAGATCAAGACCTAAATCACCTTTTGACAGAACAATTTGATATGAACGTGAATACTATAAGGTCAGCATCTAGCAAAACTAGTTAAAGAAAGAATAACATACCAAAAACTAGAGCATATCATCTTGCCCTCAACTTCTCCAAATGATTTCTGACAGTATATAGTAAGGGAAAAAAAGAGGACATGCAGGTTATTGCCATCTTCACAGATCAATTTATAGTAAAGCATACAACAACCATAGAGCTTCCAGAAATGGACAACAACAGGCTAATGCACATGGAAACTGGATATCAAGAGATTAATAAATGAAACTCCATAGAGGTGTGGGACATCCCCCTGAACACAAGACTCATAGAAGTTAAACAAGCCTTCACCAAACATGATCAAATCTAAGGCATCACAATGAGAACCCAGAACTTGTAACAATGTGTCACAATCACCTTCAAAGACCACGAACCTAAACACAAACTGATAAATACTAGAAATATCCTAATCAAAGGAGACTCAGTGAGAAACAATAATATAGAATAGACACTTTAACAAATAAACAAAGACATGAGATCATAGCAAAACTCACAAATCTTCCTACCAACACAATAGTATGGGATATTAAAAATATCTTCACACAATGCAAGGGGTACATATGCTACATTCCAAGGGTAGTTATAGGGGATACAAACCTAAAAGATTCACAGTCATTAGATTTGAAACACAAGAAGACCTACTAGTAGCAGGACAATCACAATATCAATAAGGAGAAATAATACTCTCATTCACTCCAATCTTAACAAAACTATGTGCAATATGTGATGTGACTTCCCATCTGGCCAAAAACTGTTCCATCAAGGAAAGGTGCCTCTGATAAAATACCTATAACAAAAACCAAGCAACTAAATTTGAAAACCTCTACAGCAAGTTTAGACCAGAAAAAACTTCAACAATCTATAATATTAACAAATCAAGAATATCCAGAATATAAAAAGCATAAACATATGTATCAAAACAGGAGAACCCAACAATTTTTGAAGACATTAGTAATATCTTTAGAGAAATCCAGCAGCAATTAAACACCATCAAATATTAAGTGGCAGAACTGGATGAGCACATCACCAACCTAGAATACTATGACAAAGAATACTATAAATTAATGGATAGTGAATACATACCAATATTAAAAGATTCAACACCTATATTACAACCTAACAGTATACAATCTATATCCGAAGATAGCTTCAAAAACCTCAAAAACACATAAATACAACTCTTCTTCTCCATTGATAGGATGCAAGACAAAATAAACCAAATTTTCTCCATAATAGATGCTATAGCCCAAACCTTAACAAAAACCAATATTGACAATCAATAATCATGGAAAATGCACACAGTAACTCCAACAACAATAATAAACAACTAAATACAAACACAGCAGATAATCATCAAAACAGCAATCCCAATAACCCTTCATCTACAATATAACAACTTGAAACAAACCCAGTATAGTCAGACTCAAACTTCATAACAAAGAAAAATGTCAACATATCATCATCAGAATCCTATGACAAACTCCAATCACTACAAATAAAATCAGTTATATCAATAGATAACACTACTATAGTACATGAATAACAATCCAACCCTAACTCAAACTACAAAATCACAGGATAAACCTGGCGAATCTTTACAACAAATGTTAGGGGCCTTAAATCAAATCCAGGAAAACTACTCCTTTGGATAGAATGGATTGACAAGCACAAACCAAACATTCTTGCACTCACAGAAACAAACCTCAACAACTTGAAAGGAAGTTTCATTCATTTTTACAATTATAAAACCATATGAAACAATACAAGTAATCAAGTTAAAGGATTTGAAGTAGCACTGCTAATTGAAAAAAACCTAGTCAAACATACTGTATCTATAAAAAGCAAACATGGAAGGACAGAATTATCACAATAGATCTACTATCTAAATTCAAATACAAACGTAGAATCATTGCCATTTATCTTCTTACCCAAGCATACCAGTCAAATCAAGAGTACACCAAAGAAATCCTTAAACTCATCAATGAATCAAAAGTCTCAAATAGTCAGATGATAATACTAGGAGACTTTAACTCAGTTTCCAATCCTAGTATAGACATGCCCAACTCAAAGTTTTCAAAGACAAAGCAATATCTTTCAATGAGAAAGCTTATACAATGGTTATCAAATAAACAATTTATAGATATCTTTCGAAAAATCAATCCATACAGCAACCAATACAGATAAAGCAATACAGAAGGCATAGTTGATAGAATTAATCAAATATGGATCTCTACATCACTACTCTGGCTCCTCACAGAAGCCTAAATACATGAATTTAATAAAGAAACAATGGAAACTAATCACAGCACAACATACTGTAACATACAACACTGGAATACTGACCCCTCAGAATCAAACAGACACAGATCACAATCCAATATTAGATATAATTGGTAGGACACATCTCAAGAGAAATGAAAAGATTTGGGAAATATATACCATCCAAACTTCAACAATTATGGGATATACTTAACATCTCATCAGACAAAGTAAATAAAAAATAGAACCTTCTAAGATAAACTATCCTATAAAGTACAGCCCTCCACATCAAAAAATACAAGAAAAAAAAAGATTACCAAACCACATAGCCCTTCCGCTGATACCCTATGCAAACTTTTAAAAATCCACTCATTGGGTAAACAACTTCTCAACAACAACTCACCATCAAATTACATCCTCAAGAAAATCAAGTCCCTATCAAATAAATTAGACAACAAATACTCTATAATCATAGACACACCAAAGGAGCTCTCTTGCCTAACAAATATCACAGAATAGATCAAATTCATCAAAAACACAAGAGACATACATAAAGCAATTTTCAATAAACTATATAAAAATAGACAAAAAGAAGCCATAAATGAACAACTACTAAAAAGACAATTATATTTCAATACTAATAAAAAATAGATGATCAGAAATCTACTAGATGATCCAAAAAGATACATTATATTAGACAAGCTAATCACTAATAAGCCAGAAGAAATAATTATTACAAATCCAGAAAAAATCAAAAAAGCAATCAGAACATATTATTAAAACTGGACCAGTAAACACAACATCAAGACGATTTACTCCACAATATGGGAGGAAGAATACAAACTAATGTGACAGTGAACAAGAAATAGTATACTGATGTAATCAATACTATTACAGCAAAAGAGATCCAAGAGGTACTCAGGAAATACTACAATAAATCAGCACCAGGATCACTGGGAATTCCTTATATCACACTGAAAAAACTTACTAAAGAAACAATTTACTATATTGCAGACCTCTTCAACAATGTTCTACAAACAAGTAAAGTGCCAAATGAGTGGAATCAGAGCAGTATATATTCCATTCCCAAACCTAAACTATAGGAAAACAATATCAACATAATATGACCGATCACTCTTCTTGAAACAATATGAAAAATATTCACAAAAATCATTAACACTAGACTAGTCAAAATCTTTACCACACATCAAATTTTATCTGAACACAACTGGGTAGCCCTTCCAGGTTGCAACACACAAGAACCTATTCATATCATTAGAGCAATCCAGGATAATGCAAAACAACATAACAACAAAGCATGAATCCAGAGCTTAAACATGGCAAAAGTCTTTGACTTGGTAAATATTAAAAGACTCAAACTAGCATTTCAATTAATCAGATGCCTAGATACTATCATTCAAATTATTATGAACATTTGTAATAATAGACAAAACTATATTATCATATCATTTGAACCATCATCATAATACATAGTAAAAGACAGAATCGACCAAGGAGACACTATATCACTCTTACTCTGGAGAATATTCTATGACCCACTCCTATCTCTGATCACAAAAACACAAAAGGGCTATACCCTCATAACAAAAAAATGGAGGGAACCCATAACATCAACAATCACCTCAACTCAAACATCTCTTGCCTAGTATTTATGGGTAACACTACCTTAATAGCAAGCAGTCAAAAAAGACTACAAAAAATAAGTGATATCTGCTCAACCTTTTTCACAATAAAAGATATTTATATCAACATATTCAAATTAAATCTTTTAGTCCTCAACTCTGTATATGACACAAATAACCAAATCCTAATTCACGAACAATCAATCACAATGTCCCCACCAAATCAAGCAGCTAGAATCCTAGGAATCTACCTAGAAGGCAAAGGATCCAAAACATATAATAATGTCTGATAATGAAAAAAACATCAAAATTTGTCAACACTATCAAATGGAAAGCAACAACAAACAAACAAATTAGATATTTACATAATTAAGTTTGGACACCAATGGTAACACACCTTTTATCAGACATGTCCTTACAGAACCAAACTGTAATAAAATCATGAGTATATTGAATAATATATACAAATATAAACTCAACCTGGCAAAAACAGCATCCAATACAATCCTGCACAATTCACTAGAATATCTATTCTTCCATCTTTGAGAATGACAACTATTATTTCATGCCAATAACTGGTACAAAAGAATAAACAGATAGGATATGATAGGAAAAATTACAAATATATATCTATAAGAAATACAAAATAGATAGTGGTCAATCAAATCTATAACAAGTACATAATCACAAACCCATTCCTATCTCAAGGACATGACTTTACACATGATCTCCTCTTTCTTCTCAAATAATATGGATATATAGGAATAGCACAAAACCTTCAAATCTTTAAAAAAACAAATATAACTATCAAAGAAATAATAAAATCAACATGGTACAATAAACATAGAAAACAGCTCGCAACAAACCAAATCCTCTTCTTTAATCAAATCACCAACTACACTGGATCCAGATTAGCAGCATGTGTAAAAATAATAATGGCAAACAAGAAACCAAACAGAAAAATACCCAATTAGTTCAAAGAAATCCAACAAAATCAAAAAATACTAATCTTGATTGAAAAACGACAAACACACACACAAACCACAAAAATCCATCACAGACTAGCAGTAAAAACACCAAATCAAGAAATTAAATGTACTGCATCACAAGACACCAACACAAGTATCATTAGCAGAAAATGTGCTATTCAACAAAATACAATTAAACTACAATATTACATCAGAGACAACAATAACTGCTTTTTCCTAAAAGAATATAACAGGTGTTTCTTGAATACTTCAAGAAAACAAGAAGAATATATCTTCTACAAAGAAAAAAACAACTTGATCAGCATCACAATCCATAAAAGCAAAACTAGCTCAAGAAACTCACTTTCCAAAAAACTTTATCAAAGAAGCAAAATATCACTCGACAGTCTCAATGATATTTTTAAAGACAAATCCTCATACCTGAATCTTCCTCCACCATCAACTATCCTTAACAATCAAATAGTAATCAACAAAACTATTATTAAAAGATATCTCAAGACAATAGAGCGAATGATCGAGGAATTGGCAACAATACATTACAAAATAAGAAAACTCCACAAAATCTCAATCTACACAAATAGATCTCTCGACTCAAACCAAAAAATAGAATTTGGTTGGCACATTATCCAAAGACCAGATATCAGTTTCCAAGGAAAAATAAACAAGTTTCTATCCTCCACAAGAGCAGAACTCATTGCAATACTCACTTTTCTTATAACAGTACTTGTCAACTGTATAATCACTATTTGCAATAATAGTCAAGCAGCCCTAGAAGCAATTAACAAGACACAAATCAACCCAGCTAACCTGAGAACACTTAAAAACAACAACTTAATCAACTCTATAACTTATATCATATAAAACTAAAAACTCTCCATAATCTGGAAAAAAATCAAAGCTTATAGTAACAACAAACATAACAATAAAGCAAATCTCCTAGCAAAAGAAGCAATCCTATCAGGAAAGATATTCAAGATAGAATATATACCAATTAAAAGCAACACAGTGAATTGAACACAAGGATGGAATGGACACACTTTAAATAATACAATCATAACTTCTATCAAAAATTTAATCAGAAAAAATATATTCTCAACTGAAGAAGTCTTGATCACAACCTCATAACAACTGATAGCACCTTTACAATAAATAACATTGCATGGGAGGTCTCACTCACCAACAGGCCACTCTCAAAACTCACAACAAGACCAACAAACCAAGAGGATCACAACAATAGATCCTTCAGAAACAGACTTTGAAACCTAGAACTACCTATCAAGAACAAACTATATAAAAGAGTAGCAAACACCTATATAGATAATCAATACCTCAACTACCAACAAATAGAAACCAACACATACTGCATAACATGCAAGGGGAATGGAGCAGACATCTACAAAGAACTATAGCAAATAATAAATAAAAAAGTCAATCATAGATTAAACACATACACAAAACACAATTTTAACAAAGAACTCAACAAACAAACAAAACTCTGGACAAATGAAGTCAAGAACTACATAGCAAGAGAAGTCCTTACAATGAACTTAATAAAAACTATAAAAAAACATACATTGACAAAACATCATAAAAAAACTATTGAAAGTATTGTCAACAGATTTCTCAATGTATAACAAGAAAAATGAAATTATAGGTGTGATATCTTTATATAATGGAAAAAGGAATACAACATTACTGCAAAAGACAAAAGGTAATAGCAATCCATAATCACAAAAAAGAATATATATAAATCATGTATCCCAGGAATTAACGCAATTATGGTACATGCTAGTCATCACTGGATTAATTGGAATACATTCTATTTATTTAAAACAAAATTTTTATGAAACAGGTAGAGCCTTGGAAAATTAGCCAAGTATATATCAGTACTTGACAATAAGTTACATAGTAGGAAGATTTTTTTAGTGAGTTTACTTAGGTAAACAAAGTGATAAATTTGTATAAAATAAATTTGTACATATTTGTCATAAAAATATCTAATAAACAAGGTGTAAGCCATCCATTTAAAAATATATATATATATATATATTGGATATTTATTTGTCTATTTTTATTATTATTATTTATTATTAAATATATCATCTTTTTTTTTTTTTTACTGGCGAAGTTATGCTATGTAGTTATTTAATTATTAATACAATATTGTCTTATATACACAAATTTAATTGTAAAAAAATATATTTATAATAGGAAAAAAACTAATAACTCAGTATTTTATGAACTTTACGATTTACTTCAGTTTGCCTCAAAGATGAATGTTAGCATGGTATGGCTCCAAACACTAATATTTATATGAAAGAGATAATTAATATAAAAACTATTTTATAGTATGTTTTTCATGTTATGACTTGTTAGCTTTATATATAAATGTTTTATAATTTTTATTTTCTTCCTTTGTCCAGTACTATCCTTTAGCCTGGAGATTTAAAGTTATATATTGTTTATTCTCACTTCATTTTCTTGGATATACTTTATATTTTTTTTTATTTTAATACTAACTCACATCTTAGCTTTCAAATTTTTCTTTTTTCTTACCAGAATTGTTTTATTACCTTGTTTACTATTACTTTGATTTCCTTTTTATTCACTGTAATTTTTCCTATCAGAGGACTTCACCTTTTAAGAAGAGGAAAGTGTGATAAAAATAGTTTCTAATACTATTGGATAGTTATTTTTAGTCATGATCTTCATTCTATTTCCATTTTTATCTGTTTATTTATAATTATTTCTTTGATATTCTTTAATACTATCTAGATCATTTTATAAGTGATAATCAATTTAATAATATTAGTGAATTCTATAGTCCCTCGGCTTTCTATTCTTATACTTGCTCTTATAAATTGTTCCTACCTGCTTTGAATAGATTGTAAGTGTTTTTTGCCATTGGCTCTTACTGTGTATTCATGTATTAAGAGTACTGTTAACTTTTTAGATAATCTTGTTCTGTTCAATCCACAGGCAAAAATATGCAGATCTATTTTTTCCTGTTTTACACATATCATGCATGTCACTGACTTGTATAACTATGGTTTTTATATATTTATATTTGCTAGTATAAGTTGTTTGTTAAACTATATTTTCTATTTAAATATTTTGTCTCTACAATTTTCTTGACTAGTTTGGAGAGATGTGATTTTAATAGTATTAAGAACTGCATAGTTATGTTTCATTTTATTTCCTTAGATTTTTGTCTTGTAAACCATGTTTGATTCTGTCATAATGTCCCACACTTGTAGTCCATTTTGTTTTCAAAAAGGTTTTACCTAATATTTTAAAGGGCAAGTTTGTGAAGGACTGGTTCTATCTTAGTGTTGTATTGCTATTTGTAGACTGAAGCTTCTGAATCTTTATAATATTCTTGAATTTGTTTGCAAATATATGGCTACTAGTTTATCTGCCTGTTCATTTTTTTTATTTCCTAAGAAACTTTTGATTTTCATCTACTAAATATTTATTTGTTGTATTGTAATGATTTTTTGAAATATATTAATCAGGAACTTGTCTGACCTTTCTAGCTTCTTATTTGTGATCTGGTCCTTTTATAATGCTTTGCTTATTGCATTGATTGTATCTTGGCTATCTATAAAGATAGTAATTCTTCTATTGAAGCTGACTGTACTAATTGTTGTGAGGATTGCTATTAGTTTTACTTTGATAGAAAAAGGAATATCCTAGGTTTCTGCTTGAAAAGTCATAATTTTTTTGTCTAACTTGATCTGGGCCACACATTCTATTTCCATATTGCTTCTAGTATTGTATCTTATAAAGGAACTATCTATATAGAAATAAATATCATCCTTTGTTATTAGTTTTTGGGCTATTTGGTATAACATTTAGATCATTCTATTTGGGACTTGTATCTTTTTTCTAATGAGTGCTATAGTAGTTGACAGTAGATTCAAATATATGTTAGGTTTGTGCATATTTGAAGGCTATCAACTAATTTCTTTTAAAACAAGTTTCATACCTTGAAGAAACAATTGTAATTATTGATTGGAGCTATCCAGTATTTGATTTTCACTATTTTAAGTATATTTCAATTGTGCTTTTTTTAATCTTGATATTAACCAGTATAACAGATATTGTTCCATTATATATTGTTATTGTTCCTTATAATTCTTTTTGAGATTCTAGTTATTTAAAAAATAACCTTTATATTTATAGATATATGATATTTTGTTATTAATAACCATATGGTTTACTATTACTCTTCCCTTATTTAGTTACCTTTTCTTCTTTATTATTATTGATTTTCTTTTTTCTTTGTTACTAGCCATTTTATAGTTGACTGATATTAGGCTAAAAATATAAGAGTGTTTGAGTAGAAGCTGTTAATATGTGGGCTGCTATTACTGTGATTTCCTATAGAGATAGGATCTTTCCTGTTAACTACTAGCATCGGCCATATTTAGGTGATTAATTTTTTTAACTCCTTATATCATATAGGAGTTCGACCTTGTTTATTGAATTTTATTCTTATTTGTTACCATGATAAAATTCTTGTTTTATTATCATTCAAAAGTTAGTCTTTAAACAAAATTTTTCTATACTTGAGGAAGGTTCTGTACTTATTATACCATTTTGTTATGACTATTTTTTTTATTGCTCTACCTTTACATCTCACTAATTTTCTATACCATATATATATGTCACTTGTTATAGGTCAAACTTTTTTATCTTTTACTTCTTTACTAATATATTTTTTAATCTTTTTATTTATTTTCTTCTATATGTCTTCCTTGATTTTTCTAGTGGCTAAATATTTAAAAAGATGTACTAATATCTCTTCTTAAAGTTTATATACTGGTCAAATAATTATAGTATATACATTTTATTTCTTTTTCTTAAATATATATAAAACTGGAAGTTTATTATAGATTAGATTGGTTAGAAAGCATTTGTCTTTATTTGCCTTGAAAGAGATATCAAAAGTATTGGTTGGATTGAACTTAATTTCAAAAGATTGGCCAATCTATGACTTTATCATTTTGAATTCAAATATTTTAAATCCTTTTTGTATTATCCAGTTTCATTCAATCCTTTTCTTATTGAAGATTTTGATGAAATCTCTAATATTAATCTCTATTATATATTCTCTTTATATAGTTTTATGAAAATTTTTCTAATTCTACTAGTTAATATCAGCTTATTGAATTTTTTTGCCTAATCTATTTAGCAAATAAGTCTACTTAATTGTTTAAATTGTTAATTCTATGAGCTTTAACCTTTAAATTTTTTAAATTTAGATCTTTCTTTTTTACTAAATCTTTGATTTTGTTTCACAATGACCAGTTGATAATTTTCATCTATCTTTTTATTAATGTCTCTATTTATAAATAGATAGAATTCTATACTTTGACTATAGTATTGCAATCAGTGTAAATCTTGATAGTTATATTTTGGAAGCTATATACAGTACAGTAAGAATAGCTAATATTTTAACTCCAGTTATTAATAGTTACAGTATATAAATATTCCTGCTAAGAACTGTTTAATTACTTTATCTTCTTTTATTAGGATCCAAGTTAAATCTATCTTGAGTTCACAGTCTATCATTTTTTATAGAAGCCATTAATATATAATATATGTCAATCGATTATATTTCTTTTGTTATATCTTAGAATACTTATAAGTTTATTTCTGTGTTCTTTTATTTGTATGACTTGTTCTATTAGAGCGATATTCCAGTTTTCTATTTGAATTTTTATAGATCTAATAGTTATAGAGCTATTATTTATTGATAAGTTATCTGCCAGTCTGTAAAATTTTCTGGCAAAAGGATTTGTTTTCTTTTTCTCAAATTATTATATTTGTTTAATTGTAAAAGAAAGTGAACTTATTATAAAACTACTTCTAATAATTGTATTATTCTATCTAATTGAAGATAAGTATGATTATTAGCAGAATCATATATTAGCTGGTATGGGATAAAATGAGATTTATTGTTTATAAATATTGTCTTTTTTAATATGTCCATTGGAATATTAGTATAAATTATTCAATATGTTTTTCTTCTAAGTTTGTTAAAAATACTTCCATTTATATATTGTAAACATATTTATTTGAGTTTATATAAAGAGTTTTAGAGGAGATCTTAATTTATTGTTGTCTTTCTCAAACTTTTGTATCAAGAGAAGACTGATTCTTTGAATTTGCTAAAGAGAATTTGAATTGCTCTTTATTTCTTAAGTATCATTATAGTAGTATTAATGAGCTGATCTAAGAACTTGATCATATGCTTTTATAATAATGAAATAGTTTTTTTTTATACTTTATTATCTTGTAGTATTGATTTGATAAATGGAATATCTCACTAATGATCAAATGCTTTCTTCCATATTTATTTTTAAAAGGAAATTTGTATACTTTTTATCAGGACAAATATTATAATTACTAGATTTTTTTTAATTGGCTTCTAAGCATTACAGTAATAGAATTGTTTAGAATATTACCATATTTTCAACACTTGATTTGACTTTGTTTTAGCCTAATTATGGTAGCAATACTGGAGATCTTATTATCATTAAGTTAATAAAAAAGTACAAATATATGACTTTCTGGTTATATTTTTTAGATACTCTTAAAACTATATATTTTTTGTTATAGATGCAACTATTTGGGATTGTTCTATATACTAAGGTCTTGTTTTTGAATACTTTTCTAAACATAACTGTGAGACCATTGTATATTTTTTTATTTGGGTATTTGTATTATATTTTATTTCTATTTTTGGAATTAGGATCCTATCGATAACATATTAAATGTATTTTTCTGTCAAATTTTTCTTAGTTATTATCTGGATACCTATCCAGATTTCTGGTTTTATTATGCTGATAATGTTCTAGTTTTTCTGTCTTAATTCTGATCAGATTTCAAGAAATCTGGCCTAATTCTCCTTATTGATTTTATGGACTATAGTACTCTCTATTCTGGCTTAAACAGTTTTAGGAACTTGAGGATTTTGATTAATAGTAAAAAGAATTGATTTTCTTGCATTAATCTGAGTGTTGTTTGCTATATAAAACTTTTTTATTTCTTTCAAGATCCATTCTAGATCTTTCTTATATTTGACAATCCAGGTCATATCATTTATATAGACAATTACTGCCTATTTTAAAGAGTTTAACTTTCTCTTTATATTTGTTGAAATTGAATAACTATTGTTTTCTATAGAATAATTCAAGTTGACATTGTTTTTAATTTTACATAACAGTAAATTATAGAAAATTTCTCATTTTAATGAAGAGATTGTTTTTTCCTGATCTACACTATATAGACAAAAGTATCGCACATCTTAAATTTATTATTATATAAAAATATATATAATAACTTTATTTAAATTTTTAATATATTATTGTTTATATTTTAAAAAAACATGTATATAATTTTCATGTTTTTTCAATAAGTAAACATTAAATTAAATATAAATATATCTACCCTTCCAGTATTTTTAATTTCAAAAATGTATCATTTAACTGAAAGTCAATGTGGTGAAATTATAGGTCTCTATAAAGATAAACAATCCTTATTAAAAATTTCAAAACTTCTTAAAATTTATAGAACAACTGTTTCTCGTACAATTAAAAATTATCTTAATAGAAACAATCTTACTACTTTTCCTAAAACTGGATGTTCAAAACTATTGACTTCTAAAGATAAAACCATTTTAAAAAAAATTGTTAAAAAAATAACAAGAAATCTGCAGAACAAATTAGAAACAAATTTATTGAAGAAACCAATATTGAAGTTTCTACCAAGACAATTAGAAGAAATTACATGAAATAAATATTTTTTTTTGTATATTAGCTCAAAAACCACTTTTAAATGATCAATAAAGAGAAAATTATCTAAAATGGTACATTGAAAGAAAAAATTGGACTGTTCAAAAATGAAAGACTATTATATGGAGTAATGAAAGTAGATTTCCAATATTCAAAAATGATGGTCCTAGTTGTGTTTGGAGAACTACTGGTACAAGATATGATATTGAAAATATGGTTCCAACAGTAAAATTTGGAGGTGGAGGAATAATGGTATGGGGATGTTTTTCAGGTAAAGGATTAGGTCCATTAGTAAAAGTAAGTGGTAAATTAAATAGATTGGGTTATATCAAAATACTTGAAAAGCAT
>CAJVPT010001022.1:0-23986 GCA_910592055.1 Acaulospora colombiana
AGACTAATTGTATTATATGCTTTTGCAGTATCTTGAAAAAGTATCCACAGTTCCTTTTTGTTTTCTCTGGTATCTTCGCAAATGTTGTTGAGGATTTGAATTGGTTCTGCTGTATTTTCTCCTGGTAGCCTTGCATAGTTTAGTCCTTTAAGAATATTATTAGTTTTACAAATATTTCCCATTCTATTGGTAAGAATTTTGGTGAAACATTTTCTTGTAACCTCTAATAAGATGATAGATCTAGTATTTGAGAGTTTACAACCTCAAGGTTTAGGTTTAGCTATAGGATATATATGACTTTGTTTCCATTGTTTTGAAAGGATCCTACACTCTTTATTTACTATGAAATAATATTTACATATATGCTTATTACATAGTAAATATATTACATATTATATACAAATCAACTTAAATCTAATCAAAGTCTATTTAAGGGAGAGTGTACAACACTATTTTAATTTTTCCTAAAATAATTTTATATATTAATCTAGTTATCAAACCATTGTGTACTGTAACCTGAATCAGAATTTGGTCCTTCGGTATAGTCTAACGAATTCCTTCTTTCACTAAGGTTTTCCAATGAATACTAGTTGTTGAATTGATCATGCTTTTAAGAATTTCACCAGTACAATATTTACTCTGTTCTAAAACTTTAGCCTTCTTTACTTGATAGCTTCTTTTAGTTAATAAAATCGGCAAAGTGCTTCTTATCAATCTGGTTTCTGTCTCAGTTGACTATAAGATCAGTCCCATCCTTCTTCACCTTATTAGAATAATGATAAGATACTGATTATCCACAATACCTATAGACTGACCTGATCTGGTAAAGATCAGCTATAGGTAACACTGTATTATAATGAAGATCTATTTTGGATATCAGTAAGATAGCCAAAACTATACCCAATAACAAATTTTAATTTGTTATCCAATGGATTTTTTAATTGTGTATGGTATTTTTCACATGGTCTTTATATGGTATTAAACTTCAGACCTTGTGATTGTGCCCTAGAAGCACTATCAATGTGCTATTGACCCACAGGTCTATAATTTGTAAACTAATATCTAAAAAAAAAATTATAAAAATAATTATATAACATTTATAGTAATACTTAAAACAAAAATTATTTTATAAAAGTATTATACAAACAAATTAATGGTTTTTAAAATTTATTAAATTTTTTAAAACATTAGATTAAATTTAAAAAATATATAAAGATTAACTTTAATTTTATTAAAAAATCAAAAAATAAAAGTAAAAATAAAACATTTATTATAAGAATTGAGATTATATTAAAATTTTATATCAAAGATATTTATTTTATATATTTATATTTATTTAAATCTTTTATTTTTCTAATAATTAATAAATTTTTTATTGCTATTTTTAGTAAAATTTTAATTAATTTATTTAAATCTATATATTGTCATAGGCTAATCCAGCAAGTCCATTGCTAATCTGTAATATCTTGTATAATTCAAATGACTAATAAAAAATCACAACCAATACAAAGAAAAGAACAACCTCCTATAAATAATATTTAAAAAAGGCAGAGATGTGGTAATTGACTTGATTAAGAATAAGTGTTTCTTTATTCATATTCTATTCTTTTATATATTAATAACTCTTATCTCTATTCACAATGAGAACTATTTTTCTAACATATTAAGTAATGTATTTCTTGGCTTATACTGATAAACTATTTATATTTTTCTAACTAATAATAGATTATCTACTTTATAATAGACTATATTAACTCTAAACTTTGCTAAACTTTTTATACTTTGTCAGATACACATAGTTTCCTTATTAGTATCTGAGTCTAAATCTATAGTTTCTTACCTTGTAACACTCAATCTTTTATATCAAACTTTCAGGTTTTTGGATTCTAGACCATTATATGTAAATTGATTACATACATAATCTATAACAATATATAATTTTTTATAAATACTGCTGTAGTAACCTGCAGGTGATTATATTAAGAATTGGAAAGGTTTTTATTTAAACTCCTAATAGAGTGATAAATCACTTCCAAAGTTGCATCTAGAGTGGTAATTACAAAGATAAATAAGCTAGTTAGTGATTTTTAGCTTTAGCAATTCATATTATATGTATAGTTTACAAATTTTTAATAAAGCACATATAATTAGCCTGATAGAGAATAAAAAAAAAAAAGTTATTTTTCATAAATAAATTTTAATCTTTTTATTTTTACTAATATTTGTTTGATATTTAATTTTTATTTTATATGCTTTTTTTTATTATATTTAATACAATTTTTTAATAGTATTATTTATATAAATATTATATTATCATATATTATATTAAGAGATTTATAGATATATAATATAGTAATAGTGCTTCCAGACCTGTGGGTCCATAGTACAGTAGTAGTGCTCCCAGGTCGCAATCACAAGGTCCAAAGTTCAATACCATATGGGGGCCAAGTAAAAATACCATATCACAATGAATTCATTATTCCATTGGGTGATAGTAAAATGTCATTGAACATAGACCTGGTTATCTTACCGATAACCGAAATGAAAGAATCTGCCACTACACAGTGTCACTTGTAGCTGATCTTTACCAGATCAGGCTAGTCTACAGGTGTTGTGAGACAATCAGTATCTTATTAGTACCTTGATAAGGTGGAGAAGAATGGGACTGATCTCACGGTCAACCGGAATGAAAACTGGATTAGTGCCAGATATTTTGACGATCTTATCAACCACAAGAAGTTGCCACAAGTCAAGAAGGTTGAAGTTCTGAAGAGAGTAAACATTGTACCGGTAAGGTACTTAAAAGTATGACCAGTTACTGTGGCTTATCATCGAGAGACCTTGGTGAGAGGAGGAATCCACGGATCACACCGAAGTCTCAAATCTAGGGACAGGTTAGAGCAAATGTAACAATCTGATAACTAGATTACTCTATAAAAAAGTGTTTTGGGAAAAATTAAGAGAGTATCATGTAGTTTCCCTTAACGGGCTAGTTAGTATATATAGTATATAATACATTTACAATGTATAAAATCATCATATGTACAACATTATTTCTAAGTAAATAAAAACCACAGGCCCTCAGGACCCACCAGCTCTTTTGAATCAAATAATTAATTAGCTCGTACATAACTAAACTGCTAGAGTGGCAACAGGTCGGGGCCCTATACAACAAAATAACCAAGAAAGAAAAACCAACATGATTCCCATATCTCCAACAACAGGTAACACTTTATCTCCAAAGTATACTTGCTTCTTCATCCCTCAATCCACTTATTCAAATCGAACCAATCAATCCAGAACAAACACAACACTCCTGGTACATCACACATTTTAGACACCAACAAGTTCTAGGTAAACACATTAGTGAAAAATCCGATACCATCAAAATCAGGTACTATGCTATGATAAACAACTATCCTATAAATGCTTACACTGGCTATGACATCTTTAATACTATCGATAACAGAGGGAAAATCTGCTGTATAGAAGCACCAAAGACCAGAACCTTCAAGGTTCCCATAATCAACACTACAAAATTATGCAACTCACTTGACTCTATATTAAAGAAAAGAATACAAATATTGCCAAATAGTATCAGATGTTTCTTAACAGAGCCCAACTTAGTCTTTGATGGACTAGAAATTGATAGCACCCCACATATACTACAAGACTTCTTCCATACTTTTAACTTTAACCTCTCAATTAAACAAGAACTCATCTTAATATATCACAAAGCCAAGGACATTAACAGTCTCCACATCAATACAGATAGAGTATACAACATTGAAAACAGCCCTAACACATGTGAAATAGGCATCAATATCAGTGACAATTATGCAAGTATAGCCACAATCGGACTACAACTAGAAGGACAACTATTAGCACTCAGAGCAGAGATTCTAGCAGCAACAATAGCAATTGCCATAAGCGGACTGAAAAGATCCCTTACCATTGAAACTGATTCACTTCTCCTAATAGGAGAATACAACGTATACAGTGAAAATAACATTAAAAAAATCAAGGAACTAAGGCTTATCAGCAATCTCAGTATCATAGTGTCACACTACACGACATCATTATCTGGCTCAAAACAAATAAACAGAACCATACTGCCACTCATCCCTTCCTTGAAGCTGATAGACTGACAAAGTACCACAACAACAACAATTCGACCAGTCCCAAGGACAGCTAATCGATGTCACTCTCAGTGATCATATTCTCACTTTCCGTTATAAAAACCAAACAGAAATCATCACAACTATCCAAAAGGCCCTCAAAAAAATTAGACAAACACTGTTAATATATCAATGGATCATACTCAACAAAAACAAAGACTTAACTAAACAACAGGCAGAAGACATAAACTGGCAGGAAATAGTGCAGAGACTCTATCCGTCAACTATCAATCTCAACATAACAGACTCATGGAACTACACACAAAGGAGTTTCGAACTCAAACTATGGAATAAAGAGCTCTCCACAATGAACAAACTTTACATTAGAAGCCTTGACATCTACAAGTCAAACATATGCTTCATATACCCATATACAGAAAACAATATTCATCTATTCAAATGCTCGTTTCACAGAATCGACATTGAACAAGTCACATTGAACACCATACACTAAGAAATAACAGCAAGAATTGACAACAACATCATTCGCAACATCAGACAGGAATTCACATCAAACATAGTAGTAAATAATATGTGAAACAAAATCATCATGGGAGGTCATCAGCAAAACCATCCTAAAGATAATCAGCAAATACATTAAATCTAACAAAATAGCAGAGACTATTAACAGTATCTGCAATACTATCAGATTTTAGATGTACAATATCTGGATCAATAGGTGTGAGTACCTATACCACTGAAAAAAAAGTTAAGGAATACCAGCAGGAAAAAATAGAAAAAATCACAAACAATCTTCTTCCAAAACAAAACTCAGAGACCTGACACCCAATAAAATAGATGCATATTCTATAGAACTTATACCCAATATCCTCTACGGAATCCACTATATCTTTGAAATCTACAAGTAATATGCTAACGACACCTAGGCATGTTAGTTCCCAATAGAAACAACACGTCATAAGGGTTCAAAGGCAGAGCCCCGCCACTGATAGTAGCAGATACCCAGTAGATCTGATAACAATTGGTTTTATTGTAACCATATACATTAGACACATAGGAAAAATGTCTGTAATATAATCTTTACTTGACAAAGTAATATGTAATTGTATATAAACTCAATAAAATAGGCAATGTTGCTTATTTAAAAAAAAAAAAAAAGTAATAGTGTTTCTAAATTACAATTACAAGGTTCATAGTTCAATAACACATGAAAGTTATATGAAAATTTATAAAGTAAAAAAACTATTTATGTCACAAAATACAGTCAAGTATATAAAAATGTCAATTATCTTTATTTCAGTTTTATACAAATAGGATTTATTTACTTCAAGTTTTAAACAGGTTTTTTTTCTAATAAAAGGTACAATTAATACAGTTAAACACAAATAAATCTAAAAAATACAAAATTATTAATAGTATCATGTCCATCAAGAATTATTTAAAAAATATACTTTTTATTTAAAGAAATTAGCAAGACAAAACTAGGTAAATTAGTTGAAAGGAATTTAGAAGGATTAAAGATTCAAAAACAGGAGTATCTAGATTTTTTAAATAGGTAATTATAAAAATTTAATGTTATCAGAGACTTTTAGATTACAAGCTATCTAATAAATCTTTTAAATATACAATTTTAGGAATAATATTTATAATATTAAATAATAGAAATATGTAATCTCTGCAATTAAATTTGTAAATTACTTTATTAATATTAATAAATGAGGCTAAGTTTTCATTTCATAAAAAAAGTATATTATATTAAGATTAGTTTCTAAAAATTAATTCTTATTAAGTTTTTTATTTATAATTAATTTATTTTTTTTTATTGTTAAAGATTTTTTTAAAATTAATTAAGATTTAATATAATATTTTTAAATATTTAATTTGGGGTTTTTTTTGAGTACTTGTAGTTAAGCTAGATTATCAATTTATTAATTAATTAAAAACATAAATATATTTTTATTCAAGTAGCATAATACATATTATAGCTAAACTATTATTCTAATCTAACTAGTTTATTATAAGCATAAAACCTTTAAGTTCATTCTTAAAGACAATATTTTACTTTGCAGTGTTTTTGAATTAAAACCTTCCTAATTCACTACATTATTGTCAGTAGGTTATTATTGTTATATATCTAACCAAGCTGCTGAAATGCAGGAAACTACAAAAAGATGGATTGAAAAAAAGGAAGGGGTGATATCTAAAAATGTCTAAATAGACAACAAAAAAATAAAAAAGTAAAAATTGAAAACAATTTTCTAGATTTCTCCAAAGACCCACTTCTCAAACCTTTTCTAAATAAAAAATGTCCAATTGAGATATTCTTTCTTTTTCTAACTATCTAAAGGACTTATCCATTTGTGATTTTGATTTTCTTCTTGTATACTATCTAAAGAGACTTATTGCCTAGTATAAGCCTTTACTTTTAGGACACACTTGGTTTCAACCTTTTTTAAGCAGTGATTTTTTATCTACCTGTGATAGAGAGATGACTTATGATGGATCCAGATTCTTATGTATTCCAGTAGAAACTGAGTCATGTTGTTTCAGTATAATGTCTTTTAGCAGTTATACCTAGTTAAAAAATTTTTACTAGTATATATCTTTTATTATTCAAAAGATCAGATTTCTTAATAATTCTTTCGCCTTGTAATAGTAAAAGATTTTTAAAAAGTGATGGGGATTCTTATCAATTATAATATTTTTCAACAACTTCTAAGAAAATGTATTCTCAACTGTAATCAAAGATTTGAAGTTTATTATGAACTAGAGACCACTTGGTTTTATTGCCTAACCAGAATAAAAAGAAAACCTTGGTCTTGAACTTTGCCTGATTAGGATAATAGGAGAAAAAGACCTTAGCTTGAACAAATAATAACTTTTTTATCACCTGATAACTTGTTGCTCATATTTTATTGACCTTATAAAACTTAATCTATAGGTTAATCCAATTAAAGAAGTAAGTAGGACTGGAGCATCAATCAACTTTTTTATTTACCAATTATATCATCAGAACATAAGGATATGATCAATAGGAGCTTATTTATATTTTGTCAATAATATATTTTGTGATAACCAATCAAATTCCAGATTATATTGTGCAATTAGAAATTCAAGATCAAATTGAAATAGGTAAAATCTCTCAAGAAAACTATAAAAAACAATAGATACTCTAAGAGGATACAAGACAGTATATGAGAAAGTGAATAATAAGTCTTTTCCTATTAATAAAAGTTCTATTTTTATTACTTTCAGCTCTGTAAAGTGACACTTCACTTGTTAGTCCTTTTACTTTCTAAAACCCTCTTGCTCTTAATAGAGGAAATACATACTTGAGTCTTTTTAGAACATAAGAGATCCAAGTTTTTATTTAAAAGAGTTTATAAACAAGTAAGAAAGAGTAATAAAGATAAGTAAAGACAAGTTTCAAGTTTTTTTAATAAAAATATAAAGACTTTATTAACAAGAAAGTATAAAAACTTCTTGTGAACATCTTTTTTGTATATAGTTAAAAAATTAGTGTAAAGAGTTAAAAAAAAATATATTTATATTAATTTGTATTTAGAAATAAAAAATATTAAAATATATTAATAAACTTTTTAAACAAAATATTAATTTGATTTTTATTTTTTTATTTTACTAATTCACATTTATATTATAATAATTTGTTTTAATTAGAAATTAAATCAAAATATATAATAAATTATAGATTTTTATAAGATTATTAATTCATTTTTATATAAAATACTCCAAGTTAGATTTTAAGAATAATATTATACTTATTTAGTATAATTAAATTAACATAATATATTTAAATTATTGCCAATAGTTTATTACTATAACTTGATATGAAAACTATTAAATTATTAAATTAAAAAAAAATAATAATTAAGAGAAGAAAACAATTTAAGATTTATCAAAAAAGTTTAAAAATAAAAACAATCTCTTCTTATTTTGTTTTACTTAAATCTCAGAAAAAATTTATTTTGTCACTACTTGTAATATTAGTTAAGTCAATTCAATTGATTTTTCATTAAGCAAATATTAAATAAAATATTTTAAAAATTTTTTTAAATATCAGCTTTTGTTCATTAAAGTATTATTTTTGTTTAAAGAAGTGTTTAAAAACCCAATTATATCAATTTAGTCAAACAATTAATTTGGTGTAATTGTGTTTTTAAGGAATTTAAGTAAGAAAAGAGTTTTGTAATCCATATTATTTAATACATAGTTTTTTAATATTATAAATCTCTTTTTAAGGAACTTGTATTTTTGAATACAAATTTTTCTAAAACATTCTTTCCAATTATTAATAATATTATTAAAATATATAAATGTAATTAATAGAAGTTAATTTGTATTCCAAAAACTAATATATTTTATGTTAACTAATCATCTTTAATAATAATTTATGTTATATAAAATTCAAAATTAAATTGAAGTAGAAAAAATTCTTTAGAAAATTATAAAAATAAAAGTTTTAAAAAAGCCAAGACACTTAAAAAGAAAGAAAATAAGTCTTTTTACAATAAAAAATTTCTATAAATCTCTTATTTCAAAAGTTTTACAAATCACATTTTCTCTTTCTATACTTTTAAAACTTTTTAGGTTGAGTTTAAAATTCTGGCAATAAAAAATTCAACCTTTAAAAACTATTATTTCAAATAAAGATATAAATATTTATTCAACAATTACAATTAAAATTTTAAACAATATTGAAGTTAAAATAAAAAACAATGAATTAGAAAATAAATTAAAAATAAAAAATATCCAGAAAGAGTTGAAAAAAAAATATGACTAAAAAATCTTTTATAATATAAGAAACAGATCTAAATTATCTAAATTGAATTTATTTTATATTACAAAAAAAAAATAATATAAAGTAGGAATTGTTATTTTCAAAATATCAGTGAATATCTAAAAATATGTAGCTATTTAAAAAAGACATTCTTAATAGTAATGTATAAACAATTTTTAACTTTTAAAAAATAAATTATACTAGAAAATATTAATAATAAAGAAGAAAAAAACTTTATTTTAATATATATTAAGTAGAAAAATAAAAAACTTATACTTTTTATCAAAAAAGAAGTTCTTTAGGTATGAAATAATGAAGGAAAACAAGACTATGATTGTTTATTAATTGATTTAGACTATAGCTACACCTATTAAAAAATTAAAACTATCTTTTAAAAATATAAAAAATATTGAATATTTATATTTATAACTATTCTTATTTTCAAAAACAAATCAAAACAAAATTTATTTTAAATCAATTTGAAGGTTTAAAACAACAAATAGTTTATTTATATCAAAATAAATATCTTTAAAATAATATTTATCCAATATAAATCAAATAATTATGAAATTAAAGCTTTTCTCAAGAGTTGTAATATTTAATCTTATAGTTATATGGTATATATAATACTTTTTTTAGCTTTATAGCAATAGTAATACAATAACATATGATAAGTTTCATTAAAAAAAAGCATAAAAGTAACTTCTATATAATAGTAATGAGAAATTTCAATGCAATATACAATCCAGTTGAAAATAGAGCATCATTTTTCAAAACAAGCTTTAAACTCTCCTGTCAACTAGAAATTATACTATTCAATATATTGGATAAGTAGGGATTTACAAATATACAAGTAATATGGAAAAGAAAGAACAAAACTCCAATATGACAAGATATAATTAGTAGTAGCAATATAAAATATATCTAGATATCACAAAGCTTAATAAGATATTCTATTCTATAGTTTAATAATTAAAGTATAGAAAAAATTATAAATAATGATCACACTATACTCATAATAATACTATATGATATAGATCTTTTCAAAAGAAATATTATCGAAGCAGTTATAATAAAGCTTGTTAAAAGAATTGATATAAAGGGATCAATACCAGAACAGTGGCAAGCATTTAGTGATATATAATATATAAGCTTGATATAAAACTGAATCCTTTTTTTTTTTTAAATGCTAGCTCTTTCCTGTGTTAGTTCATATGTTTTATTAAAATCAAGATATGTCTTAGGGATAACTGGGATGACTAATCATCCTTACTGCCTAGGGATTTACAGATCAATGAATAGTATAAGGAACATTTGTTTATATCTTACTCAATCAGGATGGAATGACTATTGATTGTCTAATATAGGACTTTCTCTAAATTCTAACTAAGCTATAGGAAATGTGAAGTCAATCTTCATTAAAATGAGTCCTAAAATTAACATCTCCTAGAATTTTATCTACCAAATGATCTGTTGCTATCTTTGCTAAGGAAAACTAATGTACCAGAACTTGTCTAAAATGTTCAATACCACTGGTATTAAAAGTTCCTTATATGAGAAGATATTATTAGTGTTTGAAAAAAGAAAAAGAAAAAATTTGCTCTATCTTATGTTTCAACCTGTCATATTATTTAATTAGGGTTTAGTCTTATATAAAAGATATTATGTCACTCGATTCTTGCCTATCTGTAACCTATCTTGTGCTTTCAACATTGCACCGGGCTGAAATCTGTCTTTATTGACAAGTGTGAATAGACTAGTTCTTCTTTTGTATCCTGGCTAGATGATTGGTCTGTGGGAGAGTATGCTCTTTCTTGTATCCAATAATGTGGCAATTTGTATCCTGTATCCACCTACACCAATACATATGACTCATAGTGAACTCTAGGTTCTTATAAAGCTGAGGAAATGCATTCAGACATATAAAGTGACCAATAGGAGCTTGTTTATCAATCTTGTCCAAATTGTTTCATGTCAACGAATAAAATAGTGGGATTTGTGCTATCCTAAAATTCAAAGTCAAGTTGGGATAACAAAATTCCCTAGAAAGCCATGAAGTGGAAGCTCTTAGAGGCAACATTGCCAAGTCAAGAGGAGAAATATGAGTCTTTAACTGGAGAAAAACCTCTATTTTGTCTTGTTCCGCTTCAGAAAAGTAGTGACAGGTACTACACTGGTGGTCCTTCTCTCTTTAGGAACTTTCTTGCTATTGGTAGTAAAGGTGTAAGCTAAACTTTATAGGCCACAAGAGTTCAGTTTGCCTGAAGTTGATTGTAAACAAGAGGAGGAGGGTATGAGTGACTTCTGAAAATTTCTTTTAGGTTGAATTAAGGAGAGTGTTAAGACTTAATTAACAAAAAGGTATTGAAAACTTCTTACAAATGTCTTTTTTATGTGTGATCAAAGAATCAATAAAACTGGATCCACTATTACAAATAGATTTAGAAAATAATAAAAAAGAAAGTTGGGCTAACAAGATCTGAGAAATTTAAAGAACAAATAAGCAAAACAGTTTATAATAAACTGGTAATAAAGAAATTTGCGTCAACTAAAACACAACACTATAAATACTATCTAGAATTTATCAAATAAAGAAGATCTCTACAACTAATGATACTCTACGAAAAAGTCATAGCTATAAAGAATATCAATAGCTTACAGATTTTAAGTACAGCCATTGACAAGTATAATAGAGTACATAAGCCTAATTATTAAATAAAAAACTATTATATTCAGTACAGCATCTTCAATATTTCCAAAATATTATTAAAAAATACTATTCAGGATATAAGATCTCAAGCTAGTATATCAAAAGCTGAAAGTAAAGAAAACAAGGAATAAAATCAAATTAACTCTTGAACAATAATATAAAGACTTGAGAATCAATAAAAAATGAATAATAAACTTTTTAATAAATAGAGAAAGAATAAAAATAGTCTGAATAGGATTAAAATCAAGAAAGATAAATTTTAATAAATAACAATTAAAAAAGAAAAAGTAAAAGAAGAAATATAAATGTATTATTAGGACAATTTTAAAAAGCAAAATGTTGATTTTAACAATCTAACAAGTAATTGAAAAGTAGAATACATGCTTAAAGACTACATCAAAAAGATATGATATAAAGATCTTTTAAAGTCAATCTTATAAGAGAAATCAAATAAAGTATTATAAATACTCTTTAATAATAAACATTAGGTAAATCACAAATTAGTTATGAAATATTGAATAGATTAGAATCCAAAGAATATTGTAAAAAAAAACTCTTTTAGCTGATCCCCAGTTTTCTTAAAAATTTCTTTTTTTGATAATTTTATTGAAAAACAAGAGAAGCCAGCTTTACATACACAAGAAAACACTTTTATATATAAAAACCTTTGCTTTCAAGCAAGCTTCATATTACATACAATCAATCGGCAACAAATATCAAGGAGATTTAAAGAAAATCTATCTTTCCTGCACAAAGTTTCTTTATTTACAGAGAAAAAAAAAACACAAAAACACTGATTCACAGTAAGCTTTTTGAGGCACAATCTCAACTCTACAAGCTCTTAGCCAGGTCAGTGCAGGGTAACACCTTTCTTGACACCAAGAGAAGTTTTGCAAACAATAACTCAAGTCAATAAATCAGTTTAAGTTCAAAGTTTACAATACCTAGGAGGATGTCCAAGCCTCTTTTGCTCAATAGGATAGAGTTTCAAAAACAATACAACAACTGATTACATCTAAAACGCATAATGCGAAATTCGTTATGTCTGTATTTTTACAACAATAAACTCACGTAACAAATATAAACTCTAAAACAAATGTGTTTTGTTTACAATCCCTCACATTATATCTATTTTTAGATTTGATAAACAAAGTTAATCATTTTGAAATAATATCTGCGATAGCAAAACAACAACAGCTTATTTTGGTGACACATAAACTTTAGACTATATCATCTATTAAAACAGTCAATAAGTTTTTTCACATTACATGATCTATACATGTCAATGAAAAGACATAGGATAATGCAAGTGATGAAAAAGAGGGAAGCATATATTATAGATATACTGATCTGACTATCAAACAAATTTGACCAATATAAAAACTTTGAACAACACAAGCTATTTTCAATATAGCTGCTACTCCAGAAACTATACTGGACCCTGCCCCTGAATTAAACAGATACTCAATCTTGGATAGTGTTATTATTCAAATCCTAAATATCGATCAGACTACTTTTGTCAAAACCATAATTCTTAAGCAACATATCTTATATCTGTGAACTCAAGGACAAGGAAAAAATGAAAATATTCTAGTGTCATACATAAAAGATAAATATTTTGATCTAATCGAACAGGAATAACTATCATAACATATCACTTATGAAATATCAACAGCTCAATCTACGATAAATAGCAATTCTTATAATACAGATCTGGGAAATGATATGGATGTTCAATCAACTATAACAGTAGAAATTCCCAGTAATACTAAAATAGAAATGGGTGATAAGGAAATAGAAGACCAACTAGAGATAGATGAGATTACAGAAAAAATTAAAGGAGATAATATCGCTGAACAATTTGCTTATAAAACAAGAAATAGATCATCTCTTTCTAGCATTAATTCCTTCTATATTAAAGAAAATGGCAAATACAAAATGGGAATTCTTACATCTAAGCTTCCAGGAGAATCTGAAAATAAGAGAATTAAATACCTTCAAAATGCACTAAGCTTGCCAAAAGACTTTTAACTCTTTAAGAAGAACTTTCTTAATAAAAATGCTTGGACTACATTCTGTTGCGAGGAAGAAAAAGATATATTGCAATGCCTAGAAAAAATCAATAAAAAAGAAGAAGAAAACTTTATCGTCATTTCTTTGGAGGTGAAAAAATGAATGAACTTTAAGAATGTGGTCCACAAAAAGATTCTTCAACAAAAAAATGAAGATGACAAGTCTTTATTAATAGTTACCCTAGTTGATATTGATCAAAATTACTCACATCAAGAGATAAAGCTACCTTATCAAAATATAGAAATATAACAAATATTCATATTTATAATCACTCACATTTTCAAAGAAGAATAAAAGTTCGCATTATACCTCATCAACAGTTTAAAAATTTAATGGAAGAATGGATGATTCATATTAATAAAGAAACTAATAGAACTATCTTCACTTAACATAAACCAGATGATAAAAAAATTAATCAAATAATCAAGCAGCGCAACTCTCAATCTCTAAGACTATATGGTACTTATAATACTACTACTAGTCTAATAGCTCAAGCAGTTAGACATACCAAGGCCAAAACATGCTTTACTTCCAGAAATCCACTTACACTTAGAAAGCGAGGTTACACTGTTATATATTTCGCATTATCACAAAATCTTGAGAAAGCTTTAAAGCAACATATCTTCATGCATGGTCATAAACTTACATGGAGTGCTAAAGAACATTTTAGAAAAGAATAAGATCTTTCCCCTGATAGACAATATCACAAAAAGACTTTAGAATCAGATAATAAATCAATACAATTAGATACTAAACAAACAGATAAAGGAATAGGGAGAATTGATATTAGACACAATAGAAAACCAAGATGAAAGTCTAACTCTAGAAAAGAAATTGATGAATCCAACAATGATACGAATGAATCATATACTTGGCCTAGGAGCAAACCAGTCATAAATACAATCAAAACAAGGCAAGAACCTAGATCCAAAAGAGCTGGACATGTTCGACTAACAGGTAGTAATAACGAACCCATCAACTCAAACAGGAGATGGAATCAAGGGACTAATCAAGAATTCAAAAGTTTAAACAGCTCAGACTTTGAACACAATAGGTTTATTCCTTGGCAACAAATCTTAGTTAATCTGGAAAAAATGAATACAAGAATTAGTAGAATGGAACAACAATCCAAAAAATATTCTTGACCAGGATGCAAACAAGAAACTCGATGATTATAAAATGCACCAGTCCAACTACAGTTCCCTGAAGAAGTACTGGACTCCCAAAAGAAATATAGTTCTTTTCAAGAAATTAGAAATCCAATGGCAAGTGCAATGAACAATAACATAAATAACAATAAATCCTTAAATAATACAAGCTCTTTAGATGACTTCATTTCAACAATAAAATCCAGTACTATCAAAATATCAAAAAGCCATATCCTTTATCAAAATGACAATATCAAACCATTTATCAATAACATTATAACTATAGGAATACACAATGTGTGAGGTATTAATACAATTCTTGATCAACAAAGGCTCTGGAAAAAAATTCAAGAGATGGATATTGATATTCTTGGAATTTGTGAAACAAAACTTGCATTCAGATCTGATGCATATGCTTTCAAATTTCAAGAAACACATAAGTTCTTTCATAGTAGTAATAATAATAGACCTAGAGGTTCTGGAGTAGGTCTTTTAATCAAAAAGGAATATGAAAGAAAGCTAGCATGCATAGACAAGATAGAAGGTCATATAATAGGAGCTAGATTCTTATCTGCGAAAAGTAAACTTACAATTTTTAAAGTTTACTTACCTTCTAATAAAAAAGAAAGTAGACATCTACAACAAATTTTATAAAAGAAAATTCATAAAAAACAGAAAAGAGGCTTCGAAGTAATTGTTATGAAAGACTTTAATGCTGTGATTGATCCTACAACAGATCAGTCCTCTATTAATAACAAGATATATACCAAATACAAAAAAGCTGAAATTGAATTATTTAACTTTTTAGAGGACTGGAATTTCATGGATGTCCAAAGGCTTTAGGAGGAAGAAGGCAATAGTACTTTTACATGGTCAAACAAATTAGTTTATAGCAGAATTGATTATATCTGGGTCACAGCTAAACTGAGTCTTGAAAATCCACAGGATTTCTATAATATACCTATAGAAATTTCAACTAACAGTGACCATACACTTCTAATGGTTCGTTTAATAACTGACAACTTGCTGAAGAAAAAGAAGCAGGAATCACAAAGAACTAAAGGTATTAAAATCCCAAATATTGCTAACTCTACGGATATTCAAAGAAAAAAGTTTAGAACTTGAACAGATACTGTTTTTTCTAATATTAAAGACCAAGTATATATAGAGCCCTCAAATAACTTCAGTGTAGTATAAATACTGGATAAGTCTTGGTACCTATTAGAATTTACTATCATTAAAGGAGCCTTTAAGACTTTAAAAACAAAGAGAGTATATTCTAACTCCAAAAGAAAATCCAAAATTGAGAGTGTCATCCTAGACATGACTTTAATATATATAGAGAAGCTAATAGAATTCATTATTTACTCAAAAAAGCTCAAGCAATATGGGAACCTTCTATTCAGAAAGAGATTTCAATGGCACTCAATAGGCTTCATATCCTAAGTGATAATGCATTCATCCAAGACTATCACCTCCTCAAAATGCTGATGATATTGAAATATAGCTGAAACAAATTATCAAAATAGAATTGACCTTACGTACAATTTGTAAAAAAAAAGAAAAGTCTCTATATCAAAAATCAAATCAAACATGCCCTTGAAATCAAATGTGAGGATCTCAAAAGTAATCAAAAATGAATGCTAAACTATATTCTCAACAGAAAATGATTCAAGATAGTGATTAATAGACTTCTAGTACAAGATAGCAAGGGCTCAACATACATAGCTACGAATCCACAAACCATTAACCAGTAAGTCAAGACCTATTACCAAAAAGCTTTCAAGAAACAAAAATCCAATTTCAAAGACCTAGATTCTGATTGGAAAGCAGAATATCAGTCCAAAGAATGGATCAAATCAGAATGGTACCACTCTCTAACAAAAGAAATTTCAATAGAAGAACTTGACGAAACATTAAGAAGTTTTTCCAACAAAAAGGCATCTGGTCCCTCACAGATTAGTTATGAGATGCTAAAGAATTTAGGTCCAAAAGAAAAAGCTATATTAGTACAGCTTTTTAATATAATCCTAGAAAATGGTCAAATATCCAAGAAATGGAAAAGCAGTAACATATATTCAATACCCAAGCCTAAATCATGGCACTGTGAGCTTGGAAATACTAGACCAATTGAGTTACTAAAAAAAGCAAGACTTTGCTTCACCAAGATAGTAAATAAGCACTTGACAACTATCTTCGCAAAGCATGATATCTTGCAAGGACCAAACTTTGCTGGCCTACAGGGAGAGAGTACTGCTAAACCTATTTGACTTCTGAACAGTATATGTGAAAAGGCTAGAGAAAAAAGAAGAATTATGGGTACTTTTTCAAGACACAGCAAAAGCCTATGACACTATTAGTCTTGAAATGTTAGAAAAGGCAATATTAAGAATTCAAATTCCATTAGTAACAAGACAACTACTCATCAATCTTTTCAAGAACAGAGAATGTCATACTATTCTCCCTACTGGACTTTCTGATTCATTTATAGCAAAAGATAGTATTGATCAAAGAGAAACAATATCTCTATTATTTTGGTGAATTTTTTATGATTCATTGTTCTGCAAAATTCAAAATAAACAGAATTATAGATATACTATGTAAAAGGAGTGGATACCTGACTTTCTTACACTAGAAGTTAAGAAGAAATTATTTATTAGATAAGTGGTCATTGCATATATAGATGATACAACCTGGATAGCTAGATCTAAGCAAGACATGGAAAACATTTTGAAAGAGGCCAGAAAATTTTATATAGCAAATGATTCACAGATTAATAGTGAGAAGTCAATTTTGCTTACAATAAATCAGAATAAGTTAGAAACTGGAATAGTTCATGCTGGTACTGACAGAACAGAAGTCAAGGAAATGAACAAAGATGATCAGACACAATTCCTAGGAATTTTGTTCAGAAGAAGACATAACAACAAGAATACAATTAACTTGTTAAAAGCTGAGATTAGATCTGTATATCTAGCAATCAGTAAAAAAAACTATGACTGAGAAATATGTTAGATATACAATTATACCTCTCTTATGTCACTCTCTCTTAATTCATGCCTCTATTATAGCATATTTATATATTTTTCCATTTTTTTATTATTAATTTTCCTTCTAATAAATTCATTTATTATTTTATAATAATAAAAATATCTCTTGATAAGCACATATTAAATCACATTATTTAAAATATATAATGATAATCTTTTTTTTTTTAATTATTATAATGTCATCTATCAAAAGAACAAGAACAGCTATTAGCAAAAATTTTTAAAAAAAAATATGCTTGTATATAGATAAGCATAAATATATACACAAAATAAAGTAGCAGAATATTTTAATTCACAAATAGAAGGTTTATATATTGATAGAATAACAATTTCAAAAATTTATTCGCAAAAAGAAAAATGGCTTATAATAGATAATGCTCAAATTAACACAAAAGTATTTAGACATTCTCAAGTTCAACATCCTTTATTAGATCAAGCTCTAAAACTTTGGTTAGAATCAGTTATTGCACAAGGATTAGTAATTTCAGAAATACTAATTAAAAAAAAAGCAAATTATTTTGCATAGTTTTTAAGTAGCGATAATAAACCTTTAATATTTTCAAATGGATGGTTAGAAAAATTTAAAAAAAGAAATAATATTCATAACTATAGAATTTGTGGTGAAGCAAATAGTATATCTTTAAATTCTCTTTCTGAAGAACAAATTCAATTACATAAACAATCATCTAAATTTCAATTACAAGATATATTTAATGCAGATGAAATGACATTATTTTATCATATGACACCAAATATTAGCATCTGGTCCTGTAATTGGAAAAAAAAAGGTAAAAGTTTTTTTATTTTTTAATTTTATTAATACGTATATTATTAATATATAATTTATTTATTAGGATAAAACATGAATTACTGTACTTTTTGCTACTAATGCTACTGGTACTGAAAAGCTTAAACCATTAGTAATTGATAAATCAAACAAATTTCATGTATTTAGTGGCATTAATATAAATAGCTTACTTGTAATATATCGATCAAATCCAAAAGCTTGGATGCATAGAGATATCTTTAAAAATTGATTATTTTATCTTAATAATCAATTTAAGATTTAAAAAAGATATTGCACACTTCTTTTAGATAATGCTGGATCCCACTTTAATCCTAATGATAATATTCTATCAAGTGAATCAGATGATAATAATACAATTCAAAATCAGTTGACAAATTTGGAAATTATTTTTTTACCACCAAATATTACTGCCCACCTACAACTGATGGACGCGAGGATTATTCAAAGTTTTAAAAACAAATATAAGCAATATTATTATCAACATATACTTCAACAATGGAAAAATAAAATTGAGATTGAAAAGTAAGTTTTAAGTTTTAATTATTAATGCTATCTATTTTTTTTTAATTATTTATTAAATTTTTAATTATTATAGAAATAAACTTAATATTAAAGAAGTGATTGAATATCTTGTTAAGGCATGGAATAATGTAACAGCAACAACAATTATTAATTGCTGAAATAAAACAAAAATTCTATCTAATTCAGAAAATAGTATAGTTGCAATTGAAAATTATTCAAATCAAGAAAATATTCAGCTATTATTAATTGAATTTCTAATTATAAATGATAACAATATAACAATAATTGTTAATGATTTAAAAACTTATTGTGATGAATTAGATATTAGTCAACCAATGGATATAATTCTTGATGATAATCAAATTATACAGATAGTTTTAGATGAATCTAAAGAACATAATAGCGATTAATCAGAAGAAGAAATTTCATTGGTTTCGATTAAAAAGGAAAAAAATATACTGCAAATTTGAATTAAATATTTTGAACAACAAAATAGTTCAGAATTTGATATTAATGATATAAAAGTTTTTCGTAAATATAAACATGTAATACAAAAAAAATATATAGAAACTATGCAACAAAAAAATATCGATACATATTTTTTATAAATAAATAAATTTATTATTTTCTACTTTTTATTTTTATTTATATTCATTTTTTCTAATCTAAATTACACCAATATATTCATTCATTCATTTTCTACATTAATGATTACAAATTACACGTTCACACAGCACCTCCCCATAAATTTGAATTTTATAATCCACCTTACTTCCAACTGTCTGTTCTTTTCTCTTAGCCTGGTACCTATAAAAAAAAAATCAATCATCAATCCATTCTTTTTCTATAACCCTTCACCTATTTAGTGGAAACACAACTTAAGAGTTTGTTATATGGTTTTTATTTTATTGTTAAGCTTCAAATCCCTATATGCTACCGAATTGCACATATATTTATACATACACTTGTTTACATCTATCCACTATTCTACGCTATTCTAGAAATTCACACTTTTAAATTTCCTTATTATCGATCTCAAACTACACTAATTGCATGATGTGAAGGTATATTATATTGCTACATCCCAATTTCTTCCACAATATTCTCTGCACCTATCTTATACACATTGTGCATAAGACTTACTCCATTTTTTTTATTCATATAGGAATTATTCCTGGGCGAAGATGTATCGATTGGTAATATCTCCCCTAACAGCAATATCGGGCTATGAGGATCATGTGGTAAGTATCACCGATATTCTTCAGGTATCATATTGATACTTCTATTAAATCTTTAAGTAGTTCGAACTATTGGTTCATCAAATCTCAGGATTTTCCTAATTAGTTCATCATACACAGAGTCCGACTTGTTCACCAGAGCTATAGTATATGATATGGACATCATAGAGTCATCAGAATATACCACATCAAGCTTTAGCACAAGATTGTGACAAAGTATACTCATTAGTAGCCGTCTCAATATAGTTAGGTTGTATGCTTTATTCATCTCATTATCAAATGTATTCATTGTCCTTGGGTCACCTATACTGTATTTTCTATAGTTAGATTTCTCGTATCCTGATTAGCCTTGTACCTGCTTCACCAGATTGGGGTATCATCATTGATGACGTATCACGGTACCTCCATGTATGCTAATCCTTTTTCTAGGTTCCGGTCTAGTGATCTTCTTATTGGCGGTGCATATATAATGTGGTTCACATTGTCCAGTTGTAATTTCTCCCACTTGTTTTTTCCAGCATGTCATCATTTTGTTCCTTCACCTCCATCTCTTTTTCTGTGGGTCCCATCTCTGTTGCCCCCTTTTCACCTCGGTTATCAACCCCAAGCTTGTTTTGTCTGATCAATGTAACATCATTGATACTAGTGATATATTGCACCATCTCTATGTTCTCAAATTCTTGGATTCCTATATGCTACCGAATTGCACATGTATTTAATGTAATGGCGTGTCATGTTGCTGTACCTCAATTTTTCCCATGACAGTATCTTCTCATTCTTTTACTTATTTTTTTTGCTTCTATTTCCTTTCCTTGCTTGTTGACACATATATCTCACCTATATTCGCTTCTCTTCTCTATCACTGCAAAAGTCATTCATAATATAATCCGTATTCCTCTAAAGATCAGTAGTTAAAGTATTATTTTTGAGATTGTAAGTTACAAATCAATGGATTTTATAGAAAGATAAACATCTGATCGGCTAATTCAATGAATTACTTAAGTAACTAATCTATATAGTTTAAAATACTTTTTCAAACTATAACATATTGCTATTTTATAAATTTTCTTTCATAATTAGTTTTGTGCAAAATAATAAATTACTTAAAACAGAAATAAGGTGTATAATTACATTTTGCCAATTATCGCCAAAATATTTTGATTAAATTAATTGATCATTATTTGAAGTAAATTAACCAATCACCTGTTTGTCTTAAGTTATAGTCACACCTCCTCCTAATCACACAATTTTGCCTTTCCCGATAGTGTGATATAAGAGAGGTATGACTGTATTATCAATAGAGTTCTAATTTTCTGGATAGAATACTGAACACAGTACACACATATTGAAGAAAAAATATGCAATGAGCTTACGGCAATGTATAAGAAAACTTTCAAGAACAAAGCCCTTATATGTAGTACAATGCCAAATAGTTGTATTCATAATAAAAAGATATTAAATCTTAAGAGTATATGGAAAATTCAACTTGAAAGTCATATAACCTCTCTCTTTTGTCAGTTGAATAACCTTAAAAATCTAGGAATAGCAACAATTATCCGTCTCAAACAGAATCAGCTGAAACATTGGGAGTCTAGAAATATCTTGGAATATCTAACAGAAGCTGCTTTTTTGAAAAAAAATAACTTTGCTACTACCACCCTGACTCTTGCCAATAAACTTCAAATCACATATCAAAGTTGAAGATGGAAAAACCTTTTTCAAGTCAAGAATGGTCTACTTTCTACTAAGTCAATTCTTGAGGAGTGCGACTATAAAAATGCTATAGCATCTCTGAAAAAATACAATATAATGTTCTTGGATCAATTAGTTAACTCAATTATAGAAACAATTAGGGAATGGGGGCAGTTCAAATATTTTTTGGAAATAGAAAAGGACATATTTTCAGATGGTATAAGCAAGTTGTTTCTCAGGTTACAGAAAAACAGAATTTGCTCAGAAGTTCGCTCAGAAATTTAGAATGGTATAATTATGAAATCCGAACAGAACAATTATCAAATACACTGAACAAAAGGAAGACTTACTGGAAAATCCCTACTAATCTATCAAAAAATATAATAGGGAAAGTCAAGAAAGCTCAAGGAAATATAATCATCACTCTATACCAGCTCAGTTATAATAGTACTGATAATTCAATCCTATGTTATCCAGATCTATCCAAGTTGATAACAATAGTTTTATCTTCAGAAATATATCTTTTACCTCAACTTAACAAGTCTAAAAGTACATGGAAAGAAAATCACTATTGCTTCCAAGAAATCCAACAGATTGAATGCCTGACAATTCAAAACAATATAGACCTGACACTTGAAATTTAGCAGCAACATATAAAGAAGTAGTAGTAGAAAACTGGTATATTTCATTAATAGAGCAGGCCATTGGCTCAAAAGAACATATTAGAGAACTTACTGATATTTTTAGATTTAATCTAAACAATGGACATAAAAACTTTACTTTTTACACTGATGGGTTCTTTAAGAAAGAAACAGGAGATGAAACAGAGTGTCAGATGGATTTCACTTGAATTCAGACTCAAGACAATACCATTATCAACCAATTCTCAGCAGGAAGACTACTATGGCCTTCAGCAGCAAGAGCAGAAATACTAGCAATATTGACAGTACTTTACACTCTACTTTAAGATACCAATGTCACTATCTTTACAGATTGCAAAGTAACTATTAAAATATGGAATATCATACAATTACAACCACTTATGTTATTTAGAAAATGGATCAAAATAGCTAACTGGCTACTTTGGATAAGGATAAAAAATCTAGTTAAAAAAAAAGCCTTACTTTAACATTAGAAAAGATCTGTGCACATAAAGAAGACTATTTCAACAATATGGTGGATACACTAGCAAAATTAGCTAAAAAAGAAAATCCAATAGAATAGCAACATACACCAGAAATGTGTGCAATCTTCTCTATAATCACATGGAAAGGCCTGACCATTGACATTGATATCTGGGAATTCATTAAAGAATAGAATCATAGAAAGATTAGCCTTGACTGGAGTAATCAAAGACGAATTCAGAATAGATGGAGTAAAGAGGAAACCAAAATAAACTGGATAGTTTTTTGAAGTCAGTTTAATATTCATCATACATTGCATACATCCTTTAAGAATAACAAGGACAAAAGTTTTTTGGTAAATCTTACTCACAATGAACTTCTGATACTACAGATACTTAAGAAGTGAAAACCAGAAGTTTATAAATTAATCATTTGTATTAGATGTAGAACTTATGAAGAAACAACTGATCACCTATTCTTGTATTCAGCAACAAGCTTTGAAAGACTAGACATCTGAAAAGAAGCAAGTAGGAAGTTGGTCCAATATATTATTGATCAAGTGGAGGTCAAAGATGAAGATTAAGAAGCTATACTTCAAGTAGTTAATATGTGGCTCAATGAGATACAGTAACAGGAACAGAGTCTTTTTAAAATAATATGTGGATATATATATAAAGACAAAAT